>OY757908.1:61573748-61691248 GCA_963585895.1 Sepioteuthis lessoniana
ACTCTTCAGCACATCCAGGTACACTTTGGTGTTTACTTTCAAGCCGACTTCAAAGATACGAGGTGGTATGATATGGCCCACATTAGAAACCACATCAAAGACCATAACCGTAGCCAGAAACTTTGTTTTCATCATCCTGGGCACGTACCTTTTATTCGTGTTAATCCAGATTTGTATTTTGAGGGTGCTGGCAATGATCCCGTTGTCATCACTTGGATCGGTATAGACCATGGGTTGTACAGCAGTGCATCTCCGATCTATATATATATATAGAGAGAGAGAGATCTCCAATGTATATATATATATATATATATATATATATATATATATATATATATAAACACCACTTAACCATCGTCACACAATAATAGGCAACTATAACCCTGCTCCACGCACACAGACACACTCACTAGCAAACATAAAGATTTCTATACAATTGCAGCTTTTTTTGACTCTATTTTTTGATTTATTCATTTCCTTTCATTATCTGTCTGATGATTGTTGTTTGTAAAATATCATGAAACCAAAGGTTACAGACAAATATCCATGACATTAAATATATAAATCTAATATATAGTTATTTAATATTATTATATAATTGCTCCATCTCAGATATTGAGCACTTTCCAAATTATACACACTTGGTTCACCACAAATCCACAAAGTGAATTTGTGACAACCAACGCTGTTAGTAATATATATGTGTGTGTGTGTGTGTGTGTATATATATGTATAGCAGCCTTCAAGTCCCCCTCGACTAAGGTCGACAACTGCTGGTTTGAATTCAGAGTTTTTTCCTTCTTCTAGATCAGTTGCCATACCATAGAGAAAACAGACAGTCCCACTATTCATCCATAACTTGGAGGAGAATAGTTGGATTCATGCCATCTTAAAGGGCATTAGCATAAAGAGGAATGCAGACTGCCCTGTCCAATTCTTACAACAATAAGTGATCAAATCAATGAATGTATTTTTATTTTATTTTTCAGGATCTGCCTTTACTGAAAGACTTCCGGATCATTCTTTGGACTAACTTCATGATACCAAATCAAAGAATTTAGGCATATCAACTGTACTGCAAAGTCTTTGTCTCAAAACCTCTACTTTTTCTAATGATACTGTTGGCGTGATAACCATTTTCTTCCAAGTTGTTCTAAAGATTCTTGTTTCAAAGGATTCACAAATATAAATTTTCTTTAGGACAGTGTTAGAAACCAAGAATTATTTTTCTTTCCTATGCTGACCTCACATTTATTTATAAAGCTAAATATTCACATTTGTTTATGTAGCTAAAACTCTCACATTTATTTATATAGCTTAAATTTACACATTTATTTATATTGCTAAAAATCTCACATTTATTCATATAGCTAAAATATTCACATTTATTTATATACCTTTTTACCAATTTTTAGAAATTTATACAAATAATGGAATTAATTTTGGCTCAAGTCTTAGGATTTTATATTGCAATTGATTTAATGATGTTTCATCACATCTCACATATACCCATTTTTACTTAGCATCCAAGCTTGCAATATTGAATTACTTACTATAAATGGCCTCTCAGTCAATACAACTGATGAATACATTTTGTAGCAGTGACCTTCATCTGTGCAACCTTTTTAAGTGTTCATAGATAATTCAAGGTTTATGCAACTCAAAGTCATTTTAATATCATTTCACTAAGTATTGAGACTGAGATTGTATTTACCAATACAGAAATGAAAAATGAATGAAATATCAATTTCCTTCAAAATAGTATCCTTGGCATTTAACACACTTATTCACTTATGAATTTGCCTTTGCAATTAGTTTAAGCATTTTATTCCATTCTTAAAAATTCCTGCAAATAAAGGAATTAATTTTGGCTAGAGTCTTCTATAAGACTCTTACCAAATGAAAAATAAATCCATATTTCTTTAGTCATGACAAATTCAGCTACATTACCTTGAATATCCCAGATGCTTTTTAAACTTTTAGGAAATAAAAGGTTTTTTAAATCCTTTTGTTTACTGAGCCTTTTAAAAAATAAAGGTGGAACTAATTATAGGTAAACTGGTTTCTTGTTTACCTGAATAAAAGATAAGGATAGTTGTCATTTATACTACTGTTAAATTGATCATTTTCTACTTTAACACTGGTATTTTTTAATTTGTTTTTCAGTTTTAAATAACTGAACATCTTAGTTAATTTAGATTGGTTCCAAAGTCTTTACTTTGTTATTTGAAGTCCTGGACTAAGTTGTTTATATAAGCTCACCCTTGACCTTTGTCCCTTATTGTGTTTCCTACTGATGATACATTTAACATAACTGACTATAGAAACTGATCTTGGAAATGTTTTGAAATGCTAATAAAAATAAACATTTTAAGCTTTTCTTAATAGTTAGTATTAATCAAAACTTCTTATAATTAACTAATTTAATTATATATTTTATAAGTTTTTTGTTTAATTTCTAATTTGGTGCCTTGTGACTCCAAACACTGATTTCTGTCTATTAAGCTACTGTTATTTCTTTCATTAATCCCCCTCCCCCACATTCCAAAAATTATTTATAGTGAGACTAGCATAATAGATTCTTTAGTAAAATCCAAGGTAACCATCTGGAAATAATTTTACCTTATTTTCTCCTGGACACATTGATTTTTGTTTTTCTTTGTATTTATTTTTTCTTACCTATCAAAGTTTGATCCAAAATCAAATTAAAGACTGTTTAAGAATCCCAAGATGTATTAATAAAATAATTTTTATTCTACAAAGACAATTATTATTTATAAGAAAAAAGACCTGTCAAGAAAAATATTTATGACTGAGAATCTAGTCATAGATCATAATTTGAAGAAATATATACAACACAGAGAGAAAAATAATAATTTCTATTTAATACACAAACTTGTAAAAATATATATAATTTTAATAATTTGTTTCATTTTTATGATTTAAGAATGGCATCAGAAAGCGAGAAAGTTGTTTCTTCTGAAAATATTTATGGTGAAAATACTGACCATCGACTTAATTCTTCCTTATCCAAATTGACAACTATTGCTGAAAAACAGCTCTCAAGCATTGATGTATTTGGGAAGGATTTTGATGAACGACCGACATTGGTACCCATGCAGAGGATAACACCTAACCTCAATGTTGGGGAAACTGTATTCCCAAGTGATATGTACACTGCAAAGTCATACTCCTCCTCTTATGCATCTACATTTGAAAGGAACATGCAGAACACAACAGAGTCGACAGTTTCATCAGATAAACAGAACCAGTTCCCCCAGAACAATTGTGTCTGTGAGAATGAGTCCTGTACACAGCGCCATGGCCAACAGCAAACCAATCCTGCCATGCAGCTGTCTGCGTCTGAGCAGACAGACCAGGCATCTGCTGCCAACAGCACTGCAACAACTCTGCAGATTCCCAGTGCTTCCACAGCGTCGAAAGAACTCTTTTACTGTGACTTCTGCAACAAACGTTTCACGCAGAAGTACATCCTAGAAACCCACAGGCGCACACACACAGGCGAGAGACCCTTCCAGTGCAATGTGTGCCCCAAGCAGTTTGCACGGCGTGACACACTGCAGATCCACCGCCGTACACACACTGGTGAGAAGCCCTTTCAGTGTGAATTCTGCTTGAAGCAGTTTGCACAAAAACACTACCTGCAGATCCATCGCCGGATCCACACAGGCGAGAAGTTGTTTCACTGTGATGTCTACTTTAAGCAGTTCACCCAGCGTGACTATCTGGAAATTCACAAGCGGTCGCATACCGGAGAGAAGCCGTTCCAGTGCGATTTCTGCATCCAGAAATTTGCCCGACGAGACACTCTGCAGATCCATCGACGGATCCACACGGGAGAGAAGCCATTCCACTGCGACATTTGCCAGAAGCAGTTTGCCCAGCGGGACAAGCTTCACACCCACCGCAGAACACACTCAAGACGTAAGAGCTTCCAGTGTAATGTTTGCCTCAAACAGTTTGCCCATCGTGATTATCTGCAGATTCACGCCCGCTCACACACTGGCGAGAAGCCATTCCAGTGTGACTTTTGCATACAGAAGTTTGCCCGCAAGGACACATTGCAGATTCATCGGCGGATCCACACTGGAGAGAAACCATTCCATTGTGAAATCTGTGGCAAGAAATTTGCCCAGACTGACAAACTTCGACGACACAAGCGGACACACCCGGAACTTGTGAAAAAAGATGCCAAAACTTCTTCTGGAAATAAACAATCAATGATGTCTGCACCTGCAAAAAATTCCGATGAATACCCTCCAAATAATTATCTTTGGGTGCTTTAAAAAACATTGCCTATTTCTCTACCTGCCACCCTAAAATTTCCCGGTGTACATTTTTTTCTTTAGATATCCAACTTTTGAAGGCATTTTTGAATTTAAAATTATTATGGTGTATCAAAAGTATTTTCTTTTTTTTTTTTTTTTAAATCAAGCAAGAGTTCATGGGAAAAATATCCAGAGTTCCTGTATATTTTTAAAGATTTTATGCAAAGCTTTACATATGATATCTTTCAATAAATCCTAGCAGTTCTGAAAAGTTTCAAACACTGGTAGTTAGGTTCTTATCTACATTTTGACATCATAACTGATGACTGATGGCTCTCCATTACTGGATTTTAGTTTTGGGGACAAGTCAATACTCTTAGAATACTTAAACCAGTCTTGGGCAATATGGGCTGATATTGTTTCAGCTCCTTCCACTTCTGTAAGCAGCATTAACAGCTTTGAGGTCAAGTTTAAAATAAGGCCTTGAATTTGCCAAAATCTCAATACTTGTATCTGCCATTACATCTGAAAAAAAAGTTTGGTTTGGTTTCTTTGTTTAATGGCATATCAACCTTTGTAGGTTATTTAATGCCAAAGCCATTCTCCTAGAAGAACAGTAGTGGTACTATTTAACCCATAGTTGGGAGGATAAGGGGGTTCATACCTTTCCCAAGGGTATTTGCCTGAAAGTGAACGTAATAGCGCGACTGGAATACGAACTCGCTTACTACGATTCCACAGTCCATCGCTTTAACCATTACGCCACGAGGACATCCCCTGAAAAAAAGGGTTCAGTTGAATAGTATCAATAATGATAATGCATGTGTGTGCATATATATATATATATATATATATATAGTGCTCAATATTAGTGATAGAGCATATATACGCAAGCACTGTTAAGTCTTTGTCTAGGCTATCCTAACTTATCTATATGCTCTGTCAACAATATTGATTCTTACTACAGTACTCCGCTCTACCAACTGAGCTATCATGAGATGCAACAATTTTGAGTATTCTTTATTTATGAATATAGCAAAATATATTATTAATATGTCACTCCTAAGAAACTAGTAGACCACTCTGGTTTTATTTATTTAATTACTGGCAAGACACCAACTGCCATTGACTCTGTGTCTATGCTATTCAACTTATATATTTAAAATGCTAATACCATATATATCTTGGAAAAGTGAGAAAATCTCTTAGCTTAACTACAGGGAGTCTTCTCCCCCCCCGCCGGCTGATCTTGCCCCCACCTCACCTAAAAGGGGTAAGGTTTGGGTTTATTGCTTGAAGGGTAATGCTGATATAATGGTAATTTTTGCGTCTGTCCCACAGGAGGTTTGCTTCCTATGGGGACTCCTCTCATTAAATCAACCTTGCGTTACATTTTGGTTCTCTGGTGAGCAGAATAAATACTTATATTTGCAAAATGAGAATTTTATCAATGTAACCAAAACAAAAATGACATATCATCAGATTTCTATTAGAAAAATACTCTTAAAATGTTCTGACTTAGAGAATAAAGCAAATTGAAGCTGAATGATCATTTACTTGTATATGATTCTAAATGATTAAGTTATTTATTTATTATTATCGTTATATATACAATGTAACTTTAACTGTGGTGGAGTTTTCTTCTAGTTACATTGTATATGCTTCGTATCTGAGTTTTCTTATATAAACCTGAAAAGGAATATATAACAATAGCCACACATCGAGCACTCTCATAAATTTATATGAAATCCCTCATATATTCTATACACGAGTAATCCACACCCATAGTCTTTGGATGCAGACTGGATATTTTTGATATACATAAAATAAAATGTAACACATTATATTGTGGGGTCTGCATTAATGCTGAACATAATTTTTAAATCGTTCAAATTCTTAATATAATGGAAATAACTATAAACTACAATGCCCGTGGTGTAATGGTTATCATCGTAGGACATGGACACGGTGATACGAGTTTAAATCCTGGACGAGACTGATTGCATTTCACATAGCACTAATACCCTTGGAAAAGGTATGAATCCAATTATTCTCTCTCCTGCTATGGGTAAATAGTAGGGCAGACTAGGTTCTTCGGCCTTGGTGAGGACACTAGTCTAGGAGAAGGAAAACTCTGAATTCAAACCTGTTAAACCCCGCTTAAAAATTGACCTCGTGTTATATCCTGCCCGAGCGGAGGGGTTGGTAAATATATAAAATACGAATTAGAATCCCTTATTCCTTCCTAATTAAAAGCATCAGTATCAGTAGCTTACTGTTACAACTGGAAAACAAAATGTTCATGAGTCATCTAGTGAATAATAATAATAATAATAATAATATAGTGAAGTTATAGGTAGTCTTTAGATGTGTACATGAAATAAGATTGGTTGGGAGTTCAAATCCTTCACAAAACTGTGTTTCACTTAACACTAATGCTCTTGAGAAAAGCAGGAATCTATCTGTTCTCCCCACAGTTATGGGTAAATAGTAGGGCAGGCTGGGTTCTTTGGCATTGGTTAGGCAACCAATCTAAGAGAAGAGGAACTGATTGAAACCAACTTTGTGTGTGACAAACCGCTCATATATATATGAAATAAACTCAGGACTAAAGGTCTGTGAAAAAACAAAAATACTTTTGATACAACCTGATATAATTTTGATAGTTATTTGATTATGAATTATTAAAATCAAAACATTTTGCCACACGTACATTATACATACACACAGATAAGAATACATTGGTCATTAAAACAACAGCATAAGTAGGCTTGTTATTTTTTTTTGCCTTTGCTTTTACTAACTGGAGTTTGTACAAGACTTCATTGATTTATACACCATGAACTTTATGACCATCAATTTATAGGGCATCCTTTTCATCTGTCGCACAAAATCATTCTCAGTTATATAAAGCTAATTCTTTGTCCAACTTTTGACTTCAGCTGGATAATACCAATATATCTGAGAATTACTGGAAGAGGAAACAGAAACAAAAGAAAAAAAACAATGCACAAAAATCTACAAAAACCAACAGAAAACCCACCCACAAGAACCCCACCTCACCCACAAAAAAATCAACAAAAACAAAAATAATACAAAAGAGACATAAAAAAAAGTAAAGAGAGAAAAATTCTGACAATAGCAAAGCTGGACTTGTTTCTTTTCATTCCAAGAAGACAACCTTTTAAATACAGTATTGTTTCTTAATAATCAGTTATTTCTTAGTATTTATATAAAATAATATAGAAATAAAAGACAACTGATAATACAAATTATCTAGTTTTGTTTTAATTAATTAAAAGGGTTTACAAATTATTATCTGTCTTTTCCGTCTCTGTTTTGAGACCATTAACATTTGGTACAAGTGACTTTCTGTGATCCCTGCTTAGCAAAATTTTTCATGAATAATTTCAACCATTCAGAAAAAAAAAGACTAACTTTTGCTACTCAGGGAATTTATCAAATTAGAGATCAATTAATTTTATCATGAATGAGACTGAAGTTCCTGTCTACTATTGGCCTAATCAGTAGAGTGTTTGCCAATGGTCCGGTGGACCGGGGTTCAATCCCAGGTTGAGTCATACAAAAAACTCAAAAAATGCTACTTGATGCCTCCTTGCTTAACACTCAGCATTATAAGGTACAGATCAAGGGTAAAGTGGGTCAATCCTGGGAAAGGAGTAGCGCCCTCCCCTACACCTTGGTGTAGTAGCTATCAAAAAAGAAGCCTTCGGGTCACCGTCAACTAAGGTCGCCAACTTTACTTACTTATATAAATACTAATGGCCAAATAGTCTCTATCGTTCTGTCATTTCTATGATACATGTTCACAAGTTATGTATCTTTTTATTCAGATTTTATTTGTAGCTGGTACTGTTAGGTTGATTTCTGTTGTACAATTATTTATCAATAATATTCTTTAAGGCAGGTATGGGTTACTTTTTTTGAGAAGCAGGCTGCATAAACATGGCTCATCATCAAATGGATTGCACAACTAAAAAAAAATTCAAGGTAGTTTTATGTTGAAGGTACCTTGACTATTTCACTACAGATGACCTTATGCATAAGCATTTGCCTTTGAAATAAGGAAAAGTTGGGTTTTTTTTCTTTAGTAAAAAGATCTTTTCTCTAAAAAATTGAAGTCTTAGATAGGCCTTTCTGAAAGCACTAGGAAATAAAGAAAAGTTGATTTTTTTTTCTTTGGTAAAAAGATCTTTTCTCTAAAAAAAATTAAAGTCTTAGGTAGGCCATTCCGATAGCACTGAAGGTTAGAGTTTGCCCAAGACTGTTCTTAAGGGTGGAGAAAGTTGCCTTTTTTCATAATAATTCCATAGAAAATCGA
This sequence comes from Sepioteuthis lessoniana, assembly GCA_963585895.1. Taxonomy (NCBI): domain Eukaryota; kingdom Metazoa; phylum Mollusca; class Cephalopoda; order Myopsida; family Loliginidae; genus Sepioteuthis; species Sepioteuthis lessoniana. The sequence goes on from OY757908.1 coordinate 61,582,380, forward strand.
AGCAAAAATAGTGTAGTACTACAGCACCATGTTGAAATTCTTAACATAATGTAAATACAAAAACGACTCTGTTAGTTTCAGGATACAAAAGTATTTTTGCTAACTGTTCAGTGAACTGACTGGCATCCGTGACATACAGTCAATGCTCCACGGCAGACTTGAGGCCAAAAGGCCCCTGGCTTCATCTTGGTCACCCTCGGGTGGGTGAGCTGCATCACTGACACCTTTGTCGCTCTTGTATAGCACTGGACCTTGCTATCCGATTTAAGCTATAATCAGGCATATGTGTCTGGACTCATATTTGGGTCCTTGTTCAGCTAGACTCATCGGGCCCACATTGCACTAAGTAGGTTGATGACCAGCATAGTCAAGCAGGGCTTGAGCCTTGGCTCATTCCCAACATTCCCCTCTCCTAACCCCTACTATAATCGACCTTTGGGTCATTGACCTTGTGTCAAGTCCTATCTGGTGGGAGGCAGAGACAAAAATCGGGTCTGCAACATTCACAGTAGTGGGTGAAAAGAGAGAGATAGATTAGATATGCGTTAACTCATATAGATAGATAGTTAGAGTAAGGAGTGCAAGGCGAAAAATGGGACAATCACAGACTTGGACATTTCTTCTTCACTGACCCTGCCCCACTCCCAATGGAGCCTCTTCTACAGACTCTCTGCTTCTCCAAATGCTCCTGGTCCTTCTCTGATTCCCCTGATGTTACTTGTATCTTTTAATCTCCTTTTTATATATGTATTTTCTCATAATTATTCTCTTAACTAATGCTTTAATGACATGTAATCACTTAATCATTTTAAGGACATGTCATTGCTAAATATCAGCAGATCGCTATCTAAATGTTTATCTTGATATATATTTTGCTTACAGCTGTTTCTAAAACAAGCTTTTGATTCTTTATTTTGATGTCTGGTGACATGTACACTCAAACAGGGTATATGCAGGTCCTGACCTTTTCAAATCGAAAATCTGCAACTATGAACTCAAAGATTGGCTAAGAAAATAATTTATCATCTAAATAATTAACTAGAATCCCTAATTGTTTTACAATAGAAGTACATGTGTTAATATGTATTTATCCCCTCCCTGTCATGGACAGGATGTGACAGAAGGTCAATTTTAAAGTAGAGTGATGCTTGTTTAAATTATTTATCCTTCTTTCTCCTAGACTGGTTTCTTTATCAACACTAAAGAAACCAGTCTACCCTACTATTTAACTATAATTGTGGGGAGAAAAGATGAATTCATTCTTTTCTTAAGAGTTTTAGAAGTGAAATGCAAGCAGCATTTCCAGGATTTGAACTTGAGTTGCCAATTCTATTTCCTATTTCCAATAGCAATTATAGGAAGTACGCCTTTCAAGTATGTGTATTTTGGTTATATTCCCAAATGTTGGGGTAGATGAATAAAATCCTAAAAATAACTTGTGTACATGTATCACAGATGATGAGAAGCCAGGGACCATTTTACCATTGTATTTATGTTATTGACAGGATTGCCTTTTTAAGGCTGGGGTTGTAGAATACACCAACTGCATCTCTGTAGAGGGATAAGATTCTCTCATCGAGTGTCCTGATATATGACACTAAACAAGCTGATGCTGAGGCTCCAGTAATGTTGGAGCTTTGGGGAATGTGAAGTACCCCTTTATTGCCATTGCTCCCAGGTCCACTCTGGCCTGGAGTGGTAGCACTTGATAGGGTCCTATCTATGGGTCAAATAGAACTAAACTGTGTTATTACACTAAACTGAATTGTTTGAAATTAATTGTTTTTCATTTAACTGTGTGTGAAGAAAAAACTGTACTTATGTTAAACTGAAATGTTTGAAATAGAACTCTTTTGACATTGAACTATATGTAAACAAAAAACTATACTTATACTAAACTGAATTGTTTGAAACTTTTATAAAAATGACTTAATTCAGCGTTAAATGACCGAAAAGGGTTGATACGCTGTAAAACCAACCAACCAACTAACCAACCAGCCTCCTTTTTACTTCCATAAAAATCAATTTAATTCAAATTTGACAAATTCCCAGAGTAGATAAAATCCTGGTTGAAAAGCAAGCAGAGTTATTCTGGAAAAAAATTTTTACTAGTGAACCGTACTAGTGAACCATACTAGTGAACCGTACAGTTATGTGATTTATTACACGCAGAGACAAGCTAAGCTATTTAAAGATCACCGTCGTCATCAATTTGCACTGACTGCATGGATTTCCGTGTTTCCCTCAATCTGTCCTTGTCATCCATCGCCCCTGGCAATTCTTCCAAACTACATCCTGTGACTGTACGGAGCTGATGTAAATAAGCTCTTCCTGGCACATCCATGTGGAGAGGTCCATAGAAAATGTCACTTATGAGTTTGTCTTTGCTTCTTCAGCAGTGACCTGCATGTCTTGTTTGTCTTACATGGATGGTTTGTGAGATGGGAGGTAAGTGACCATACAGCTTTTGTTTTGTGGTATGGTATTTCCAGGATCTGTTCAAAATACCTTATAGAATTCTTGTGTAGTTCCCATCTAGCTTTTTCTCTATGCATTTTATATATTTACTAAAATTTTCAGATGAACTTGTCTAAACAGAAATTTTGTAATAGTTGTCACCATTAAGTGACCAGTTGGTCAGTGCTTTTGAATGGATGGATGTTTGCTTGTGATTAACAAAACTGTTATCTTAACTGGACAAAATATGGTTATCTCATGAACAGATCTTTTAATCGGTTATTTAATGCTGAAGCCGTCCTGGGAGAAGAACAGCTTAACCCACAGCTGGAGAATATGAGGTTTCATACTTTCCCAAGGGTATTAGTTCAAAGGTGAATCCAATAGTGCAACTGGAATTTGAATTTGCTTATTACGATGTTATAGTCCAACATGTTAACCATTGTGCCATGGGGATTCCCCCTTTCCATGTGATAGAGTTTCCAGATCGATAGCCTTGTTACTGCAAAATTAGTTCATGCTTGAAAGCATATTTGTGAGCAACAAGGAAAATGAATAAAGGCATCTTGTCTGGCAGACCAATTAATACCAAGTAGTGAGTTTGATTCTAACAAAGTACCACTCACATATGGCCTTGTGCCAAATGTAAGCTACACTCCTTTTTTTTTTTTTTTTTTTTAAGACTTGTGATCAAGTCATGCATAAAGCAGCAATTCCTGTGAGATCACTTAAATTAAGAAACTATAAAATTGCTTTTTACTTACTACTGAGTAGTGAGTTTAATCCTCACTAGGTGCCTTTTTCACATATGACCTTGTGCCATATGTAAGCTATGATTTGTTTTTCTTTCAGTCATGCTTAAACAATAGTTTGCACTAGATAAGTCAAGTTGTGATGTACTTGCTCAGAACTTAGTATTCCTTAGAGGTCACCCATCTGGGTGAGTCCTCAAGCATTGTTTGGTTTGGTTTATTTTTATAGCATATCAACCATTGTTGGTTATTTAATGCCAAACCCTGTTTTTATAAATATATATATATTTAACATATGATTTGTAAATACATTTTATAGATACACACAGTTAAATAATCAAACAGTTCTACTTCTAACAATTCAGTTTAGCATAAGTCAACAAAGTTAAATGGTTCCTAGTATTGCTATGTATCACTAACAATTCAATTAAACTGCAGTCATTTGCTTAGTTAAATGATCAAACAGTTCTATTTCAAACAATTCAATTTAGCATAAGTCATTTGTTTGCACTCAGTTTAAATGTCAAACAGTACACATGTAAAAAGTGGGGGGTCCACTGCAGAGATACAGCTGGCTGAGCTGTCATGGCGTAGTGGCTAATGTGCTGACTGTAACATTGTAGTAAGTGAGTTCAAACTCCCAGTCACACTTTCAGACTAATTCTCTTAAGGAAGGTATCAACCCTCTTGTCACCACCACCCCAGATATGGTTAAATGGCACCACTACTATTCTTTTACAAGGATGGCATTGGCATTATCCCAAAAAGTTTGATATGCTATTAGATAAAGAAACTGAACTGTATCTAAGGAACACCAGGTACTACAAGTGATGTAAGACAAAGCAAAACTTTGTAAATAATAGCAGTGCAAATAAATGAATCTACATTGTGCCAAAAATTAGTAAATAAACATTTAGGTTGCCTAAATTGTGATTTGAAGCATATGGTATTGATTGATTAACACAGGTTGATTGATTAATTATGATAAAGTAGAAACAATAAGAACCATATCTTACCTTAGTTATAAATTTGAACTTTACTGTGTATGTGTATATATATATATATATATATATACTGAATACAGCTAAGAGGATGCTAGAGAGACCTTTTATTTATCAAAATAAATGTTTGATGTGTATGCGACATTTAAATCTGGAATTATATGAACCACTACAAAAAATGTCCATAGGGAATAAAAAGTAATGTATATTTTATAAAATAAAAAGTAATATATACTTTATAAAATAAAAAGCAATATATATATATATATATATATATATATATATATTACTTCTTATTTACAATAAACTTTTTGTACTGGTTCACTTCTACAGAATGGAGTAGCGCCCTCCCCTACACCTCAGTGTAGTAGCTATCGAAAAGGGAGCCTTCAGGTCGCCCTCAACTATGGTCGCCAACTACTGGTTCACTTACTTCCAGATTTAACTGTCACATGCACATTTATTTTGGCAACTGGTCTGGGAGAAGGAAAATCCTCAATTCAAACCAATTTTAGACCTGGAGAGGGATGGGCTATTCTAGTTTATTTCTGCCCAAGATGCACTATATAAGTAGTGCCCAAACAACCTGGATTTGGTTACAAGAATAGTGAGAGACCTTTCCCCAGGATGTAAATAGCACTTCTGTGTCCTTGAGTAAGAGACTCCTGCTTCATGGAATGTGTTTGAGGTGAATTTCTTGGCTTGATATCTGAAGATGATGTTAATAAGAATTGAAATATAAGAAAAAACAACCACATTTTTATGATTCACTAATATATTCTGACTAGTCTCCTCTGCTTGATTGTTATTATAGATATGTTTTTAACATTGTAACCTTCTTCAGGTAATTGTCATTGTTGAGTATTTTGAAATAAATCATTTATTCAATTCAGAAAGGTAGATTGTTTACATTCTGTCCATATTTTATAGGTTTGTTTTCATTCAGAGGTGTAAAATGTTCTCATTCTGACCATGTTTAGAGAATTGTTCTCATTCGTAGTGTAAATATAATGAGAGAACACAAAGATGTGTGATGCTAGTCAGCCACGTTTGAACTGGCCCCTCAACTTGGAGAAGGAAACATACTCCTTGTAGCGTAAATTTCATATACATACACAAACATCGCACTCATATTTTTAAACCAATCAACAAACATTAGAACATTCTAGAAAAAAAAAGGATCCAAACAACATACACAAAATTTGCGCCCATAGATTTTTAAGCCAATCAACAAACATTAGAACATTCTAGAAAAAAAGGATCCAAACCACAATATACAAAATTCGCACCCATAGATTTTTTAACCAATCAAGTACTTCCCCCCCCCCAAAAAAAAAACATTTATATCCGTTTTGATCCTCTTTGGAGTTATAAAAAGAAAACGATGGACCAATTCAACAGAGGCCTCGCCGCTAACAACAAGGAAACTACGTTACGCTACTGGACTGCTCCCTCACCCACCAAAACACGAGAGACGCTACGCTGTCTAGCATAGACATTAACATTTATACTTACACCAAAGGCGAAAGCAGCAACAACAACAACAACAACATTGTGAGTTCTTTGGTACAATATTCCAGCTCAATAATAAACCTTTATTTTAAAGTTATTCAGGTTTTGTTTTTGTTTTGTTAGGGAAATTACTTGCGAGGAACACGTACTGCCTACAAACTTTATTTCATACCAGCGACACATCTCGCAATATCCCCGACATCCTTTATGGAGAAGAGCTCTACAAGGGAGACATTCCAAATTATGACATCAAGAGTTTTGCATAATGTCTAGCTATTGGTTGTAAATTGGTGTGTGGGGAGTCTGATGACTCGACCTGATCTTTTGGTCAGAGGGTAAATTGGTGTGTGGGTAGTCTGATGACTTGACCTGACCTTTTGGTTAGTGTCTAGTCTCTGAGTATGAGAGTGGGTGTTGACTGGTAGATTACAGGCTTCCAGGCTGATTTCGTTGGAGATGACCTCTGGTGGGGATTTGGGAGGGATCCTGGGTTGGTTAATTATAGTGTTGTTTCCGTTCAGAGATTGGGCTTCTTTTAGGTGTTGTCGGTTGCAGCAGATGACCTGTCCCATGGAAGTCTGTACTAATTAGGATCTTGGTTCTATATGCATGTCCGTTTTACAATGGTCCATTTACCGGTGTCCTGGTTTTGTACACGGACGGGTTGTTCCATATAGAGTATGAGAAGCTCCCCAGTGTTTTAGTCGTGATATAGTGTTTGTGTCGATTGTGTTTGGTATAGGCGGTTTCCTATTTGATTCTTGTTTGCTTGATGGTTTGTGCATTTGACTGGTATGTTGCTGACAGGTTTTCGATTGTACATAAGCTCATCTGGTAAAGGAATGAAGTAATTTATTTGTGTAGCTCTAAGGCAAGGCAAAACCATGTTGATGTCGCGGTTGCAATGGGCTGCTTTCTTCATGACAGACTCCACAGATTGTAAGCACCGCTCTGCCATCTTATTTGAATGTGGGTACCTCGAAAACGCTTGGAACAGACTGTAGCTGTAGTGAGACCTATTATCACTGATAACCCTTTCGGGTACTCGCTGTTCTCCAAATATTTGTTTGGTCACATTGATTACTTCTTGACTGGAGAATTCTTTCAGTCTACGTATAAATAGATATTTAGAGTCGTAATTGTCGTCAACAATTAGTTGGCAGTTCTGGTCGTGAAAGTGGGAGAGATCAGTGGCTACGATTTGCCTAGGTCTTTCTGAGATCTCATAGGAGGTCGGACGCACTGTTCTTTTTTTTATTCTTTTGGCAAATTTTGCATTGTTGAAAAGTTTCGTTGATGCCATGCCAGAACATACAGCTTTTTGATCTCAATTTATATTTGTTCGTCCGTTGATGACCATAGTATATTTTTTGTATTATTTTTGGCTGTAAAAGTTTGGGAATTATTATGCCCCCCACCACCGAGAATTCCATTTTCAATTGTGAGTTTATCACGAGAGGAACAGTTGGGCTATAAATCTTGGCTAAGCTCTCGAGTTGGCGCATCCTCGAAGGATCGTGTCTTTCAATTTACATAATATTGAGTCAACGCTTGTAGCCTGGAGTATCTGTGTCAATTTTCTGTTGAGAATTGTACAAAGTCGACCTTTATGTTTAAATCTATAGCTTCCTCTACTCTCTTGTCTAGTAGCCGTGATAGTCCATCTGCGAGAGTGATGTCCTTCGCTGGTCGATATATAATGACCATGTTGTACTCTTGTAGGCATAGCAGCATTCATTGAAGGCAAGGAGACGTTGCAGCATGATTTTAGGGATATTATTTCCAGGGGCTTATGATCACTCTCAATGATAAATGGGTGGCCGTATATGTATGTTCCGAATTTCTCAGATTCGAAAATCACTGCTAATATCTCCCATTCTATATTAGCACAGCGCTGTTCTTTTTCTGTAGGGGATTTGGATGCAAACATTATGGGTTGCCTTCTTATATGAGTGTAGCTCTAAAGTCTTTGCTCGATTTATCTACCTGAATCACTGACGTCCTTAGTGAATCAAGGCAAGTAAAAGACATTTCTGTGCTGATTATACCCTTTATTTGCAGTAGGGATTTTTAATGGCTACTTTTCCATTGATACTCTGTATCTTTCTTTAGCAATTCTCTTAGGGGTGCTGTAAGGTCCAATAGAAGAGAGATAAATGGTGACATGTGATGATTCCCAGCACTTTTTGAATCTCAGCCACATTGATAGGACTGGGTAGTAATTTTATCTTCTCCGCTTTATTAGGATCTGAATAAAGCCCATTTCCACTCAAGACAGCTCCAAAGAATTGTATTTCCACAAATAGCACTATTGAAAAATAGACCTTCATATCTGGCAACCTTCATGATGTTGTGGTTTTGATCCTGCTCCCCCTTGATTTGTCCATAAACCACTACATCGTCTATTTGTCCGATTGTCCATGGATATTGCTCTAGGATCATATCCGTTTTTTATTGGAAAGCATCTTGAGACATTACTAGGCCATATGCCATTCTCTGGAAGGAGCATTTGAATGTAGTTAATGGTTGGGAGTCAACATCCAACTTTACGGATCAGTAGCCATTCATGGCAACATTTTTGTAAAGTACTTAGCATCTGATAGTTTGTGGGAGACCTCCTCTAATGTAAAGGTCTTCTTCTAGCATCGCTTGATGGCTTTATTTAGGTCTTTTGGGTCGAGTCATATCCTGAGTTTTCCATTGTTTTTGTGCACAAATACAGTGCTGTTGACCGAGTCACTTGGCTCGTCTATCCTTCTAATTCGCTGGGTTACTATATCTTTTAGTTTTGCTTTGATTTGGTCCTTAAGATGAATGGGACATTTCCCTGGCGTCTGAATAACTAGGTTACTGTTTATTTTCGATACAATGTGGTATTCTCCAATACATTTGCTAACTTTATCAAGACGATCAGGAGACATTTCGATGAGGTCTCCTGTGGAGTTAATTGAGCATTTCATTTGCTGGAAGGCACAATGTACGATTACTAGCTTCAGCTCTCCGAGGGAAGGGAGTTTCAATAAGTCTGTAACTACGTAGAATTTGATATTTCTCCATTCATGATTGTATGCGCATTGAATGTTCACAAACCCATGTTGGGGTATGGTTGCACCATTGTAGCCTGTGAGTAGAGCTGTTTCTTGACGTATAGAGTCAGGAAGTGGCAATCTGTTGTATATTGACCTCCGACTCGGCCGGGCTGTCAAAATAGGAAATGCACCTGTGTAAATAAAAGGTGCATCCGGTCGAGGAATATCAGAATATAACCTTGACCGTGGACGGGTTGAATGAGTGCGATTTGTGACGCCCACAAGAAGAAGGTGGACGCCGAACTATTATATAACTCGGTGCACAGGAAGTTCAATCAGTTGAAGACAAGATGCGGTAGAAAAAGCCAGCACCCAACAGAGTGAGCATTCAGGCCCCCGATTGGGCAGTTGCAGTTGAAGAGAAGATGTTGGAATGAGGGACAAGTCCCAGAGAGGCTGGCCCCCCAGGCCCCCGGTTGAGCAGCCCAGGAGAACGGAAAAGAAACACTGTTATAGCCATAAGAGTGGGGGTCAATATGTTGCAGTTCTGTTCGGTCTCCAACTCCCTCTCACAGTAAAACCTTTAGTAACCCTTTCGAACCTTTTCAAATAAAGTGAGAGTTGTATTTTTCTAAAGAACTGTGTCGCTCGTCTTTATTGTGTCGTCGTTATGATTCTGCAATATATAGTGGTCATGGCTATACAACAAATCTATCGGAGAACATTTTCTGAAAAATACACTAAAGGCGTGTATTCCATTCCGCGCCAATGTCAATTTTTGCCTCTAGCTTGTGGATCCCTAATCTGTTGGGGAGTGTTATGTTTAAACTAGCAAAAGCTTCAGTTCGGATGTCTCTCTTCTATTCTATTGTTCAATCGAATGGAAAGACCTTTGATCAAATTGTTCATCTAGCTCATCACTTGAGCTTTGGTTTAGCGCATCAAAGCAGTTTCTCTAAGCCCGGTTGGTTTCTGTCTGTAGCCCTCGATGTCTTCTCGGTACTGGGCGGCTTAGCGTCGCGTGTGGTCTGGGTTGCATGTTCTCTATTTCCTTTTTGTTTCATTAATGCATGTATTAGTCCAGCAGTTCTTTCGGCCACATGTTGAGCACATTGTACCCCATACTGGACATCTTTCTTTCGTGCCGGGATATGTCCTTCCACATCATCTGTACTTGGTATCGCTTGGGGTGTGCTTGATAGCGTCAATACGTTGTCCTTTATGGTCCTGTATATTAGCTAACCGGCTCATGTGGTATATGGAAGTTTTTGTGTTTTGTATATGTTCAGAGATTCCTGTACAGACAACGTCTGGTCTTTCGAAAGGAGTTATTTTGTAGTTCAAGATGTTTCGTTCCAACGATAATCTGTTCGATAGTCACTCCACCTTTTCTTTTTCATCTCGAAATTTACATTTTTTTTCTTGCCTATAAACGGCACCAGACCAAAAAGTCAATCCTTCCGAGCGTATTTCTGTAAGCAAAAACATGCAATTCTGAAGTTTATTTGGAATTCTAAGTGTTCTTGGAACTTTTTCCATACCTAGGTTGGATTCTATTTGTCGCTTCTGTTCTCGAACTTCCACGAATTAAAACGTCGAAGGCTTACTTTACCCGAAAGCAATATTATATGGTCATCCTGTTTATCCTTCGGTTTGTTCTGTACGGACAAATACAGCTTGCAGAGTATGGAACTTTAGTGTTTTTATGGTTGATTTCCATAACACTATAAATGAATTGACAATACAAATAAATAACGAAACTTCTTTGGAAACACAACAACGGAAGGTTTATTATAGTAGCAGAAGTAAACGAGTCAGAGTGAGAAAAGGTTCTTTTTGGTGTCACCGGTTAGTATGTTGATCCTTGAGTTGGTAGGAAGTGTGTGTCACTGTAGCAAGTAGCTCGTGTGACTGACCGCAAGGCTGGTTCTTCTGTGTGTGAAGCAAGTAGCAGCATGTTCTTCAGTGAAGGTTTCCATGTGGAATGTCCGTTGCAGAGGACGCGAGAGAGGTCTGTCTTGGCTGCTAACTAGGTGCTCTCTGACTGTCGGCCGACCACCAAAAAGGACAACAAAAAATGGTTCTAGAGAGGAAGAAGGTATCAGTGCGCTCTGCTCCAGATCGGTCAGTGTGTGGTCGAATCGCTTGGCAGAAGCATTGATTCGCGAGAGGAAATAGATCTGTGACTGCTACAGAACGATTAAACGATATTCTCAGTTGTCATCTATGACTGGTTCAATTGCTCGTCTGGACATTTTGATCTTTTGTGAATTTATTTTTTGATTAATACCTTTTTTCTTTCTTGAACGACAGAGTGGTTTGCCTCAAATAATACAATGTTAGATAACGATCATTCTATTCTCAATTTGTTGGTGAAGATCTCTTTTCTTGGAGAATTTTTTTGTAAGTATCCGTACTCGGGTTTTATTCGAACCATGTGGTATGGACCGACCGGATTCGAATATTTCTTTTCTTTTTTTTTTAAATTTATTACTGCTTTCTTTTTGTGCCGTTTTTATTCTTGTTTCATTCTTGTCTGTGTTTGTTGGACTGTGCATCGTTATCAGGTTTTTCCCGCTGCCAATATGTTTACATATTGAGAGAACACGAAGACAAATGTGAGATGTTATCCAGCCATGTTTGAACTGGTCATTAAAGGGGCCAATTGCTCCCGGTTCCACTCTGACTCAGAGTGGTAGTACCTGCTAGGGTCCCCTCTAAGGGTCAAATAGAAATATTTAATCATTTTCTATACTTGAAACCATTTATCTGTGAGCAAACAAATGATTGATTTTAAATTGAATTATTAGTATTACATAGCAATACTTGAAGTCATTTAACTGTGTGCAAATGAATGAATAATATTGAATAGAATTGTTAATGTTAAATAGCAATAATTTAACCGGGACATTGGCCCAGCGGTTAGAGTGTTCGCCAATGGCCCGGGAGACCTGGGTTCAATCCCAGGTCGAGTCATACCAAAGACTTTAAAAATGGAACTTGATACCACTTTGCTTAACACTCAGCATTATAAGGTACGGTTCAAGGGTAAAGTGGAGCAATCCAGGGAATGGAGTAGAGCCCTCCCCTACACCTTGGTGTAGTAGCTATCGAAAAGGGAGCCTTCGGGTCACCCTCGACTATGGTCGCTAACTTTACTTTTACTTACTTAACTGTGTGCAAAGAAAAGAATTCAGGCCCGTTTAAGAATAATGTTCTCTATAAACTATTCGTTTACAGATCATTTATATATGATATATATGTATACACATAACTTGACATTAAATAATCCAACAAGGGTTGATATGTAATAAAACTAACCAACCTAAGACTGATCTTTGTTTGAGATCTGTTTCTCATCCTCTATGTCTCAATGTCCCCTTTGTTATAAAAAGTTGTCCGTCTCACTGTTCTTACCCATTGATAATTAATATGAGAGACGGATTACCCTTTCTCATTCTTTGTATGCACGTTGACCTTCTCTTATAAGAAAATTACGAGTTATCCTCAAGACGGCTGTGTACCCCGATGTAGAAAGGCCGAGGGTAGAGGGAAAAAGCAGGACGGAAGGAACGTGAGTAGGTGACTTGGGCGCGGAGGGAGCAGAAGCGAATAGGGTCTCCACGAGGCAGAAGCGAATAAGGTCTCCACGAGGCAGAAGCGACGAGGGTCTCCACGGGCGAGACGTGGTTAAACACAACTAAGAAAAAGGTGTTAGCAGAACCCTCCCGCCGCCCAACTCCACAAACAGAACCCAGAAGACAATTTTGAGCTCTAAGAAACCAAACGTCTACAGCCCGCTTAAAACAGTCTTAAACACAACCAGAAAATATACAGAAAGACAACAGGATATTCACCAACCACAGATAAGTGTATAATAATTTAAACTTTGTTTTCTTAAAGACTATGGACCGCTAAAAGAATATTTCTCACTTATATAAACGTATTTAAACGTCTTACCTCGTTGCTTATTCTTTCTTACGACCCATATGGGGGTGTCGTTAAAATTTCCCATACTCTGTCGCGGTTTGGTGAAGAAAGGTTAAAAGAGAATTCATTTTATTACAGTCGCCAGACCTTTTTTTTCAGAATAAAAGGACTTAGAAACCCATTTTAAAATGTTTGGTTTCCTTTGGTTTATTTGTGAAATGGCATATCAACTCCTTATGGGTTGTTTAATGGCGAAATTCCAATCATTTGTTCGTGTTTTCATTGCTTATTGTTGAACCTATTATTGATATTTAAAATTAAAATTTTGAATTAAATTTAAATTTAAAATCAAGTACATTGATAGCGAATTATAATGAGAAATTAATGTTTGTTTTTTAAAATATTTTTAATCATTAAGTTACAGATCTGTCAATGTAAGTCTATTCATATCTTCCCCATCTCTCTCTCTCTCTCTCTCTCTCTCTCTCTCTCTCTCTCTCTCTTGAATATATATATATGTGTGTGTGTGTGTGTGTGTGTGTGCGTGTTCACTATCTATTTACCAATCTATCTACCGAAGCTTGTTCATATATTTCTCGTCAATATATATATATATATATATATATATATATATATATATATATATATATATATATATATGTGTGTGTGTGTGTGTGTGTGTGTGTGCGTTAGCTATCTACTTTCTGCAACTCACTCTTTTCCTCTTATTCACACACATAGAAAGTTGTTGCGTCTGTCTTTGGAGAACATATATTAAATATATATGAAGATTTCTGAAATCAGGTCTTCACTATGTAGGTTTTATGAGCAAGTTGTAGATTTTATTAGATGTAAATAAAGAATTATTAGGAGGAAAGCCTTTCCTGCTTCTTCATGAGATCTTCATAGATCTTATGAAAACATGCTTCAAGCTTCCTCAGCGGAATATTTTATGAATGAGTGCTAAGAAGGCCAACTAAACCATTATCAACAGCTGTAGACTTGCGTGAATGACTTTTCGTTTCCTCCTCCTTTGTCTCTTTATATTTAGCTTTATTTTATAGTATTACTACTATTTCTTCTTCCGTTCCATTTCTCACCATTTCCTTCTTTTTTATGAATGAAAACAACACACCCAGCAGCCGTTCTATTCGTCAACCAATCACAACAGAAACTTTTTAAAAAAAAGTAATAAAAAATGTCATTCATTTTCTAAACCAACATTTTTTATGAATGAATGAGTAGCATACTCGGTCACGATTTTTATTGGGAGGAAAAAGGGGAAAAGATTACGTGAAAAACTAAATAAAAATGAATAGACAAGCGACTAGGGTTTGGGTTTTTTTGTTTTAATGACATAGCAACCTTCGTGAGTTCTTTTAACGCAAAAGCCATCCTTGTAGAAAAAGAGCAGTGTTACTATTTAACCCATAGCTAGAAGAATAAGAGGTTTCACATATTTCCCAAGAGTATTAGTCCGAATGTGAATGGAATAGCGCGACTGGAGTCCAAAGTCGGTCACTACAATATCTTAGTCCAGCACTTTAACCATTAAAACACGGGGACTACCATCAAGCGACTACGCAAACATCAAATACAATTGTTTTATAGAAACTATTTATTATTTGTGATGTCAAATATTTTGGTGGGTGTAATGGTTAAAGCGATGGACTGCGGAATTGTAATAAGCGAGTTCGAACTTCAGTCGCGCTGTTACGTTCACTTTCAGACAAATACCCTTGGGAAAAGTATGAACCCCCCTTATCCTTCCTGTTATGGGTTAAATAGAACCACTACTGTTCTTCTCGAAGGATGGCTTTGGCATTAAATAACCTAAAAGGGTTGATATGCCATTAAACAAAGAAACCAAACCAAATCTAAATTTTAGAATTACCCTATCAATCAATTTTTCTCGGTGTTTTTTCTTTTTTTTAAATTTTGGAATTGCCCTGTCGAGCTCAGAATACACTCTGCAGAAGGGTAAGATTTCCCCCACCTAAAAAAAGGGAAGTCCTGAGTATGAAACTAAACTGCATCTGATGGCGAGGCTCCAGTTCTGGAGATCTGTGAAATGTGGAGTACTCCCTCATTACCTTTACACTGATCCAGAGTGGTAGTACCTGTAAGGGTCTCATCCATGTGTCAAATAGAAGTGTTTAAAAATTATTTGAAGGATAATGAACAAGTCCTGGAGGCAGCTCCCCACAAAGCAGCAGCTGTACAGCCACCTACCATCCATCATGAACTCTATCCAAGTTAGACAAACCAGACATGTAGGACACTGCTGGAGAAGTGAGGACGAACTCATAAGTGACATACTCCTTTGGACCCCTTCACATGGACGAACAAAGGCAAGACGACTAACTAGAACTTACATACAACAGCTCTGTGCCGACCCCGGAAGACATACCGGGAACAATGGACGATAGAGGTGGGTGGCGAGAGAGAGTGAGGGAGATCTGTGCTGGCAGTACGATATAATGATGATGATGATGATTTAGTGATACATAACAATACTTGGAACGATTTAACTTTGTTGACTTATGCTAGATTAAATTGTTAGAAATAGAACTGTTGAATCATTTAACTGTGTGTGTCTACAAAATGAGTTTACAAATCATATATATTTAATATATATGTAAAAACAGGATTTGGGATTAAATAACTAACAATAGTTGATATGCCATAAAAACCAAACCAAACTGACACATAAGTTAAAGCTCAAAGCAGATTATCAATGGAACAAGACTTTATGTCAAACACATGCAGCCTCGCCTTCATATAATAGAGGCTGCCATACTAACTGATATGGCAAAGGAGAACTAACTTTCTGTTATGATGCTGGCAAAAAAAAAGACACGGGGAACACAAAAAGGTAGATAGAAAAACATATATATTCAAGTTACAGAAACAAGATACAAGTGAACCTGGTTAAACAGTAGTTAGTTAATTGGAAGCTGAGAGTCCAGTGGGGTAGCGACTATCCGTCCACTACGCAAGTGGTATCACACGTGGCTGTGTCACGTGGGTCTAGTCAGTTATCTATCACGCGCCCCACCGAACGAGCGAATTTGGCACAAAGCCGTTTCCAAGGTGGGTACAGTCGCAGGGCCGAAGCCCACACGCGTCCGGCATTGCAAAAAATACCTTCAGCCCCATCGACATTCCTCTTATTAGGGCCACCTCAGGTGCCAGACAATAAACCCAACCACCAGTAAGGAGGTAAAAGACTTGGGGACGGCCCCCTAAGGCCGGAGGAAATCTCCAGTGCTGAGGCAACACCCGACCGAGCTGCACTGACCAAAACACGGCTGACCGAAATACACCCCAAACAACAGGAGAGGCAGACCCAACACGTGGGTCTGGTCAACTCCTTTGATGCTCCATTGACTTGTATTTATAGAGGGGGGCGAGTCCATTATGTAGGGAGTACAACACTTTCTTTCCTAGAATACCCCTTATTCCATTAGATTCCCCGACCAAATTTAAAAGATTTCAGTTCCCAGTTGGCATGTTTCAACATGTCAACCAGTTCCAAGGACAATTCTTCGCAATTTCTACCTTGCTTTTATGTAAGATGTTCTTGTGTAGAATCACCACAATCTCTCTACATCGTTGCACCGAAAGGTAAAACAATGAACACTGTGTTTGTTTTAGAATCAAGTCTTGTTTATTGATAGAATGACTGCAGTAATCAAAACTCTGAAGTCTTCATGCGATGGTCAGGTCTAGTGATGAACCCCTAGAATAATTTCCTGTGTCCACTCAAAAGTACATCTGGTCTCTTGCATGGCATGATAACTCATGCCTCTAGCATACTTTATATGGTTGGATCAGAACGGAAACAACTTTAATAGAATGATCAAATCGACTGAGCAACTTAACCATCGGGTTTATTTATTGTCTATTCATTATATACAAGGAAAAGAAAAGAAAAGAGCCCATTTACAAAGTTTTTCCTTGGCAATATTTAATTTCGGTGAAGGTGATGCTGAGTATCTTTTCATTATCCAAATCTGGCCAATCCCAACGTTTTCAGACTAAAGAAGGGATCAAACATTGTTTTCTGTGAATATCTACCTCAGCTCAGTAGAATTCACTCCCACCTGGATGAATCAAAAGAGCAATTTTTTTTCTAGGAAAAAAATGCCACCCACTTTGACCACCCATGAAGAAGACATTACTTTATCTAATACTAAAATCTGAGGCTTTAAATCTAGACATAACTTCTCAAACCAGACATTTTGGTGCTGATCACTCTATAAACTCAGAACATGAATTTCTCCCTTTTTATGTCTAATTTTAATGGCTGCTACTTGGAGGTCAATTTTACACCCAACTCACCAGCAGTCAGATTTTCAAAATCATTATTGCATTTTAACGATCTGCACTCGCCATTCATGTACCAGCATGCAGTCACCCCTGACAGATACCAGGGCAGCACTCTGTCACAGTAAATAAAATTAATTACTCTGGCTTATGGGGCTCTGAAAATATTAGCATAAGTCTTGCGGGAAATCTCTATTGTAAATCAGGTTTTTCTTGCTTGGCCATTTTTTTCTTTCCATTTTTTTTCGGTAGGGAGAATATGCCACTGTTATAAATGTTACTCATCTATTTATTATTCCCTTGAATTAATGTTTTATCTTAGCCATATAGATTACATACAATGTTCTCAACTGATATTCTATGTTATACCTCTACCAGGCAATGCCAAGTAGCACTGCTAGTAACATATATTATATAATGCATGTATATTACATAATAAATATATTATATTATATTATATATAGAATATATGATGCATATATGTATATATATAAAACATATATGATATATATATACATACAGTATAAAACATATATATCATCATCATCATCAAGCACTGAGTTCCCCGACTCTCTCTTTCTCCATCAGTTCCGACCATCCATTGCTCCTAGTAGGTTTCCTGGAAGCAACACCCCACGGAATAACAGCTGTATGGCCACTTACCTACCTTCTTAATGTTAGAAAATTACTCTGAAAGAATGCATTTTACCAACATATTTCTTAGTTAATAGACGGTGCACTAAGTAAATGGAATTGGTGACCTGAGTTTAAATCCTGGATGAGGCTATTTATATTTTGCTTCATGCTAATGCCCTTGGGAAAGGCATGAACCCATCTGTTCTCCCCCTGGCTTTGGGTAAAAAAAAACTGGGTAAGGCAACCAGTCTAGGAAATAGATAACTCTGAATTCAAACCAGCTGCTCCCTGCATAAAAATTAACCTTGCATCATATCTTGCATGTGGTGGAGGGGTTGGGTAAATACATACTCTGGTCCTTGAAGTTTAGGCAGTGTGAAGTTAGTTCTTTGTTGCCATTACTCTCAGGTCCACTCTGACCCAGAGTGGGAGTACCTGTTCGGGTCCCATTTATGGGTCAAATAGATTTTTAAAAACTATTAGTGTTAAGAATACTTTCAGAGATTTTATCCAATACACAATTTTATCGATACAATGTTATGTACTATATGAATAAAAACAAAACAAAAACCCAGGGGTACTCCTGGTATGACCTTAAACTACATCTGGTGGTGAGGCTACAGTTCTTGAGACTTGGAGAGTGCAGAGTAGCCCTTCATTGCCATAACTCCTAGGTCCTCTCTGACCTTAACATCCCATCTATGGGTCAAATAGATCTGTCTAAAAAATTATTCATATTTGAGAGGACCATGCGCAAAATAAAAAACACTCTTAAGAAACAACTCCACCAAAAATGTAAATCTGAATGCAATTCTCAAAATTCTATGTATAAAATAACCCTAGATAGGTTGACATGCCATTAAAACAATTAGTCAATTAATAAAAAAATCTGTATTTACTGCTGATGAACAAATTACTAAAGGCTTCATGTTGTGATGGACTTGAAAAAATATATTCTATATTATATCAAGAGTAAATTGAAAGCTAACTTAACAATAATACAATATTCAAAATGGAGGACAGTCTAGCTTATCTAAACCTTTTTTATTCAATTTTGTGTCCTGTAGCTATTAGTTCCTAAAAAGCTGAATCAGTTGCAGGAAGCTTTAAGACACAGTCAGTCTGTCTGTGAGATGATAGCAAAATCGACAAGATGTGTGTGTGACAAGTAAAAAATGGAGAGGAGAAACAATAAAATAATAGAAGTAAAAAGTAAAAGAAAAAATGAGTGAAAGATAAAGGAAATGGAATAAAAAAAAAAAAGATGAGAGAACGAAAGATAATGAACAAGAAGATAAATGAAAAAGTTTGAATGAAATGAGCATAAAAGAAATCAGAAAGAAAGAATGAAAAGTCCAACACAAAAGAAACATTAAATTAAGATTAAAAAAAATAAACAAAAAACAAATGTGGGGAAGAAAGGTTGTTGTAGAAAATAAAAATTGCAAAAAAGGAAAAAATCAAATAAACAAAGGAAGGAAAAAAAGTATTAAAAATAAAAGAGAGATAAAATAGACAAAGACTGATAAGGACAGGGAAAAAGAAAGAAAAAAAGAATTTGCAAAATTGCATAAAAAAAGGAAGAATATAATAATTGAAAGAAAATACATGAATTGAAGAGAAGAAAAGAAAATAGTGGTCAAAAAGAAAAAGAGAAAAGAAAGGAAAAAGAAAAAGGAAAAAAAAGATAAATTAAAAGAAATTTAGCAAAATGTCTTATTTAAATATGATATAGAAAATATTCATTTTAGATACATGGTGATATGACATTTATCACAATGTTCAATGGCTACATATCCATCTTTGTTGCATAATTTAATGCTAAAGTCTCTATCTATTTCTAAGCAATCATATGGTTTCAAGTCACTATTTCTATTAAAGGTTTGTTTATCAACCATTGTTAGTTATTTAATGCCGAATTGTTAGTTATTTAATGCCGAATCCTGTTTTTACATATATATCAAATATATATGATTTGTAATCTCATTTTGTAAATATATTTTTAAACAAGCCTGAACTCATTCTTTTGTACATGGTTAAATGGTTTCAAGTATAGTTATGTAACAGTAACAATATAAAATCAGTTATTTGTTTGCACACATTTAAATGGATATACATATAATTTGTAGGTGAATAGTTCGTATGTAATTTCATTTTTAAATGAGTTCGAACTAGTTGTTTGCATTCAAGTATTGCTATTCTTTCTACACAATTAAATGGTTTCAATTATTGCTATCTAACACTTATAATTCTATTCAATATAAATC
This sequence comes from Sepioteuthis lessoniana, assembly GCA_963585895.1. Classification (NCBI taxonomy): domain Eukaryota; kingdom Metazoa; phylum Mollusca; class Cephalopoda; order Myopsida; family Loliginidae; genus Sepioteuthis; species Sepioteuthis lessoniana. The sequence goes on from OY757908.1 coordinate 61,602,293, forward strand.
ATTTTTTGCACACAGTGAAGTGGATACAAGTATTGCTATTTAACATGAACAATTCAACTAAACATCAGTCATTTGTCTACACATAGTTAAATGATCAAACAGTTCTATTTCTTAGAATTCAATTTAGCAAAAGTCATTTGTTTTCACTCAGTTTAAATGTCAAATTTAACACGAACAATTCAATTAAACATCAGTCATTTGTCTACATACAGTTAAATGATCAAACAGTTCTATTTCTTAGAATTCAATTTAGCAAAAGTCATTTGTTTTCACTCAGTTTAAATGTCAAATTTAACACGAACAATTCAATTAAACATCAGTCATTTGTCTACATACAGTTAAATGATCAAACAGTTCTATTTCTTAGAATTCAATTTAGCAAAAGTCATTTGTTTTCACTCAGTTTAAATGTCAAATTTAACACGAACAATTCAATTAAACATCAGTCATTTGTCTACATACAGTTAAATGATCAAACAGTTCTATTTCTTAGAATTCAATTTAGCAAAAGTCATTTGTTTTCACTCAGTTTAAATGTCAAATTTAACACGAACAATTCAATTAAACATCAGTCATTTGTCTACATACAGTTAAATGATCAAACAGTTCTATTTCTTAGAATTCAATTTAGCAAAAGTCATTTGTTTTCACTCAGTTTAAATGTCAAATTTAACACGAACAATTCAATTAAACATCAGTCATTTGTCTACACACAGTTAAATGTCAAACAGTTCTATTTCTTAGAATTCAATTTAGCATAAGTCATTTGTTTTCTCTCAGTTTAAATGTCAAACAGTTCTATTTAACTCATAGATAGGACCCTATCAAATGCTACCATTCCAGGCCAGAGTTGATCTGGGAGCAATGCCAATGAAGGGGTACTCCGCATTCCCCAAAGCTCCAGCATTACTGGAGTCTCACAATCATATTGTTTAGTGTCATATCCAGGACACTCATTGGAAGCAGGGGTCTTACCCCTCTGTAGAGAAGCAGTCAGTGTATTCTACATCCTTAGCCAAACGGACTTTATTTCAATTAAATAATAATCATATGTTCAAACACAGTTGTATGGCTTCAAGTATTCCTATCTAAACTAATACTTTTTAAATAGATCTATTTGATCCATGGATTGTATCCTAAACAAGTACTATCACTCCAGGTCAGAATGGACCTGAAAGTAAAATCAATAAAAAGATACTCCATGCTCTCCAGAGCTCCAGAATAGGATTGGTTTGGTTTGGTTTGGTTTGATGGCATATCAACCTATATAGGTTATTTGACGCCAAATCCATTTTTATGTAAATAATCTGTTCTATTGAAAACAGTTCAGTTTAGCATAAGTACACAGTTTAATTGTCAAAAACATTTCTATTTCAAACTATTTAAGCAGTTATATGTAATAATTTGGTTAAGTGTAAATACAGTTTTAATGTCAAAAAACAGTTCTATTTGAAATAATTCAGTTAAGCATAAGCACGCAGTTTAAATGTAAGTACGGTTTAATTGTCAAAAACGTTTCTACTTCAAGCTATTCAGTTTACTCAATTCATTTTAACATAAGTATGCTGTTAGTTCTATTCAACCCATAGATAGGGCCCTATCAGGTGCTACCACTCCGGGCCAGAGTGGACCTGGGAGCAATGGCAATGAAGGGGTACTCCGCATTCCCTAAAGCTCCAGCACTGCTGGAACCTCACCATCTGATTGTTTAGTGTCATATCCAGGACACTCGTTAGGGGGGGGGGTCTTACCCCTCTGCAGAGGTGCAGTCAGTGTATTCTACAGCCCCAGCTGACTGGGCAATCCAGAATAGGAGTCTCACCTCTGGATGGGATTTTGGGTCATATCCAAGACACACTTTTTTGTGAGGAGGACTTATCCCTTTACAAAAGATGCTGTTGGCGTATTGTTGCCCACCCCTCACTAGGCAGTATTTATTACAATTAAATGCAAAGTTATCCTTTTGAATGAAGCTAATTAAAACAAAACCTTCCTAATCAGAACTTATGACAAAAATGAAATAAATTTTTAGTTAACCTAAAGTATATTCTTTAGTTTTGTTAAGGCAACCAGCCTAGGAAAAAGAAAATTCTGAATTCAAACCAGTTGTACACCACTTAAAAAATTGACCTTGTGTTGCATCCTACTCATGGTAGAAGGGTTTAGTAAATACATACTTTTTATCCAGTCAAAATTCAATATTTATTGTAGTAAAAATAATATTTACTGCAAGTGTGTAAGTGCAAGATAATCAATAATAAGTGCAGACTTAGATAGATAGATAGATAGATAGATAGATAGATAGATATGAAGAGACTGAAATAGATAGATATAAACGTACTGAAATAAATAGAAATGAACAGACTGAGATAGATAGATAGATAGATAGATAGATAGATACTTAAAGACTCATCTGAGATATCTATTTCTAATAAAAATGTTTAAATAATGTGTATTCACAATATGAAATCCCATTTGTATAGCATTTTGATACTTGTTTCTAGTCCTTCAAAATGTGTTCTCATGTTGTTTCTGAATTCTTGGTAAGATGTATTTGGTGTATGAAGCAAGATAAAAAGAAAAAAAAGATTTGAAATTATAAAGAATAAAGGAAAAAGAAATTCAAGAAATGTAACAGATAGAGTAAAAGAAATAAAAATGAAAGAGAAAAAAAAAAAGAGCATTGAAATAAGGACGGAAAAAAGAAGACAATGTAAAATGAGAAAAAATAATTGACTATAGAATGAATAATGTGAAAGTTGAAGAAAAGATGAGAGTACGAGAAAAAATAAAAATAGAACAGCAAAGAAATAAAGAAAGAAAAAAAAAAAGATAAGAATGGAAAGAGGGAAAAAGAAAGCTACCAAAGATAAAATAAAAAAAAAAAGAATTGATTTATTCTTCTGGCTGAGCAAAATAAGACACAAAAAAAATGTATTTTCTAAAGAAGCTAATAAAGACTAAATTGATTAAGGTTTCCAAGAAACTCACTGAACATCACTCTTAACAACACTTTTTTATCTACACACACACACATATATATTCATACATTATTTTAAAAAATGTTAGTAGATACACACACACACACACACACACACACATATATATATATGTATATGAGTTTATATACATATATATATATATATAAAAACTCACATACATATCCTTCATACTCTCTCTCTCTCTACATATATATATATATATATATATATATAAAGCCCAGTCAGCTGAGGCTGTAGAATATGCTGACTGCATCTCTGCAGAGGTGTATAACCTCCACAACAAGTGTCCTGGATATGATACAAAACTATCTGATGGTGAGGCTCTTGTCTTGGAGCTTTGGTGAATGTGGAGTACCCTTTCATTACCATTACTCCCAGGTCCACTCTGACCTGGCGTGGTAGTACCTGTTAGAGTCCCATCTATAGGTCAAATAAAACTGTTTAATCATTTACTATACTTGAAAGTATTTAACAAATGATTGATATTAAATTAAATGATTAGTATTAGAAGGCAATGCTTTAAACCATTTAACTGTGGTAAATAAAACTATTAGGAGGTGGCCGTGGTGTAATGGTTATCGTTGTAGGAAATGGACACGGTGACACGAGTTCAAATCCTGGACGAGAATGATTGCATTTCACATAGCACTAATACCCTTGGGAAAGGTATGAATCCAATTATTATCCTTCCAGCTATGGGTAAATAGTAGGACAGACTGGGTTCTTCAGCCTAGGAGAAGGAAAAATCTGAATTCAAACCTGTTAAACTCCGCTTAAAAATTTACCTTGTGTCATATCCTGCCTGAGCGGAGGGATTGGTAAATATGGTAAATAAAACTATTAATATTAGATAGCAGTACTTGAAATTATTTAACTGTGCAAATAGAAGTATTATTGTTAATAATAATTGAAACCATTTAACTCAGTGCAAACAAATGATTAATATCAAATAGAATTATTAGTGTTAAATAGCAATACTTGAAACCATTTAATTGTGTGCAAACAATAAATAGCAATTCTTGGAACTATTTAACTGTGTGCAAACAAATGAGCTCTGGCCCATTAAAAAACAATGTTACCTACAAACTATTTGTTTACAAATAATATATATTTGGTATATATGTATAAACAGGATTTGGCATTGAATAACATATATTGGGGCAGCCCCCAATGGCTAAAGTGCTGGACCGCAACACCACTGAACGTGAGTTTGAACTCCAGTAACACAACTGCATTCACTTTTGGGCTAATACCCTTAGGAAATATATGCATTCCCTTATCTCCCAGGTAATGGTTATAAAGAACCACTACTGTCCTTCAACAAGGATTGCTTTGGCATTAAATCACCCACAAAAATTGATATGCCATTAAGCAAAGAAACCAAATGAAACCAAACAGAACCACACACACACACACACACACACACACACACACACATATATATGTATATATATATATTCATCTGTGTGTGTGTCTCTATCTATATAAATTCCTTTATCAGGAAATTGTTTTTAGTAACTCCTATATAAATATATACATGATAGACACACACACTTACACGTACACACACATATATATGTTATATGTTTATCAGTGTATGCTTGTGTATGTGCTTTTGCAACTCCTTTATAAATGATAGACACTCACACACAAGCACACACACATATATATATATATATATATATATATATATATATATATATATTTATCAGTGTGTGTGTGTGTGTGTGTGTGTATGTGTACAGAAGCTCCTGAAAATAAATTTCTTTGTCACATTTCACATTGTGTGTGTGTGTGTGTGTGTGTGTGTGTGTGTGTGTGTGTGTGTGCAAACAATGACTAGCAATACTGAAAACTTTTTAACTGTGTACAAACAAATGACCAGTTTAAAAATAAAGCTCCCTAAAAACTAGTCATTTACGAATTATATATATATATATATATATATAACAGGATTTGGCATTTAATAACTCACAAAGGTTGATATGTCATTAAACCCAATAATGAAACCTAACACACACACACACACACACACAGTACGAAAATTTGTGCAGAATTTTAAAATTTAATCATAATTTTATCAAAAATTCTTACTCTAGATCACTTAAGTTAACAGCTCTTTCAGCTGGAGCTGTAAAAAACACTGACCACAACTCTGCAGAGGGGTAAGCCCCCCACTTGCCCCCAGAGAGTATCCTGGAGATTTAACATTAAACAATCTGATGGTGAGGCTCCAGTTTTGGAGATTTGAGGAATGTGGAGTACCTCTTCATTACCATTGCTCCCCGGCCCACTCTGACTTGGAGTGATAGCACTTAATAGGATCCTGTTAATGGATCAAATAGAGCTGTTTGACTATTTAAACTGTGTGTAAACAAATGACTGATGTTTAATTGAATTGTTAGTGATACATAGCAATACTTGGAACTATTTAACTTTGTTGACTTATGCTAACATGAACAGTTAGAAATTGAACTATTTGATCATTTAACTGTGTGTAAACAAATGACTGATGTTTAATTAAATTGTTAGTGATATATAGCAATACTTGGAACTATTTAACTGTGTGCAAAAAGATGAGATTAAGCTCGTTTTAAAATATTATCAACAAAATTTGTAAACAAATTGTATATATTTGATATATATGTATAAGCAGGATTTGGCATTAAAGAACCTACAAGGTTGATATGCCATCAAACCAAAGCAAACTAAAGTTAAGCCACAATCAGTCTGCTCATTACTAATAAATGTGATCAGTTAGTAATAGCAGGCACTGTGAACAAACTGAGACGTGTATAAGACTAAGTAAGGCTTAGTAAATAATACCTCCACTCCTCAAAATGTTATAATATAAACTTCATTAGTTTTTATTTTTATACATAGTGAAAATCTATCAACATTTTATGAATTTTCTTCATGAAAACCAGTAAATGGAAGCATTTAACAAAAACATCACATTTTTAAAGCCCTTTGTAATTCTAGTCAGTAGGGGCTGTAAAATATACCAACTGTTTCTCAATAGAGGGGTAAGACCCCCACCCACGAGTGTCCTGGATATCACACTAAACAATCTGATGGTGAGATTCCAGTAATACTGGAGCTTGGAGGAATGCAGAGTACCTCTTCATTGCCATTGCTCCCAGGTCTACTCTGGCCTGGAGTGGTAGCACCTGATAGGGTCCTATCTATCTATGGGTCAAATAGAACTAAACTGTGTTGGTTGAGAGGGGGCTGTTTTTGCATTTAAACTGCGTATTTATGCTAAACTGAATTGTTTAAAATATAACTGTTTTGACATTTAAACTGCGCACTTATGCTTAGCTGAATTGCTTGAAATAGAACTGTTTTGACATTTAACTCAGTGTATTGCCCAGTTAACTGGGGCTGTTGAATACACCAACTGCTTTTCTGCAGTGGGGTAGGATCCCATCCCCAACGAGTGTCCTGGATATGACATTAAACAATCTGATGGTGAGGTTCCAGTAATGCTTGAGGTTTGGCGAATGCAAAGTACTCCTTCATTGTCATTGCTCCAAGGTTCACTCTATCTCAGAATGGTAGCACCTGATAGGGTCCTATCTAAGGGTCAAATAGAACTAAACTGTGTTCTTATGCTCAACTTAATAGCTTGAAATAGAACTGTTTTTGACTCTGAAACTGTGTATTTATACTAAACTAAATTGTTTAAAATGAAACTGTTTTTGTATGCTAAACTGAATTGTTTGAAATAGAAATGTTTTTGACATTGAAACTGTACTTATGCTAAACTAAATTGTTTGAAATAGAACTGTTTTGATATTTAACTATGTGTAAACAAAAATTATATTTATACTAAACTGAATTGTTTGAATTAGAACTGTTTGACTAAACTGAATAGCTTGAAATAGAAATGCTTTTGAAAATTAAACTGTGTACTTATGGTTGTCTGAATTGTTTAAAATAGAACTGTTTATATGTATAAAAATGGATTTGGCATTAAATAACCTGCAAAGATTGATATGCCATAAAACCTAAACAAACAAACAAACAATTGATGAATAATATACTAGCTTTAGAATAGTTTATAATGACTTGATTTTGACATGTTTGTATGTCAGTGTAACATAGCAGAAAATACAAATGGTAGCAAGATTTTAAAATGCTCTAAATCAGAGTAGAAGGAAATTTCCAATCCAATTTGCAAATTGATAATGATAGGGTCACCTCAATCATTATTACCCAAGGGAGATAATGATGAAATACAAACAATAGAATAATTCCTCTAATATATTTATTTTCAATTGACTATAATATAAATTCTATACACTCCATAACAAATTCCAGAAATATGAATTAAGACATGTATACATTTTTTTGTATATATTTTAACATATAGGGTGCTTCATAGAGTGTAATATTTAGCAAGCTAGACCACTGTTAGTGAGTTCAAATCTCACTGGTTGTCCCATACTGTTGGCTTTGTGCCACAACTAAGCTACCCTTAGTAAATAACTATTCAGTTTAAAGTGGGCACCTCATATAGTGTAATGGTTTGCAAGGTAGATTAACAAATAATTGTTAGTGAATTCACTCCCACTGGGTGCCCCATACTTTAAGTCTTGTGCTTTCTTTATCTAAGCTAAGCTAAGCTTAGTAAATGACTATATTATAAAATACATGACCAATTGGAAATAGCAGTTACAGTAAGCATTTATTGAAAATAAGATAATTTAGTATAAAAAGAATAATATAGGATGCTACATATTCATTTTCTTGATTAAATTATTATATATATATATATATATATATATATATATATATATATATATATATATATATATATATATATGAACAGACTTGGGGGAATAGGGTCACCTCAGTCATTATAATTCCCCACATGTGATGAGAATTAAATACTAACTGTAGAGTACTTTCCCTTATTTATTTATTTGCATTATAATATAAATTCTATGGGGGATATGACTCAACGTTGAGCTTACTGATTGCTAAAATGAGCTTTTAAGCAAATGTTTATTTAAAACTAGATTTGTCGTGTTGTGCATAAAATGAGAAAGAGTAATTTAAGAAAAATATTTGTGTTATAGTTAACCATCAGTAGCAGTAACATAAATATATCATTTCATTTGTTCATTTAATTTTTTTTTTTTTTCCTTTGAGGTTTTTGATTATTTTTAGAGATATTATTATATATGATATGTTCATCTGTTTGTGGTTTTATTCAAAGAATAAAAAAGTTCAGAATTGAAAAAAAAAAAAAGAAAATGAAAGCTGAAAGCGATTTACAAAATACAGTTCTGGTCATAAATATTGTCACACATGAAATTTTCAGTACATAATGTTGAATGTCTTCTGAAAAAAAAAGAAGAAAAATGAAAGAATCTAGTTAAGTTGTCTATTAACTTTATTACAATGACTGAGGTGACCCTATTACCCCTAGTCTGTTCATATATATATATATATATATATATATTATCATTTAATCAAGAAAATGAATATGTAGCATCCCACATTATTCTTTTTATACCTAATTATCTTATTTTCAATGTATGCTGACTGTAACTGCTATTAAAAAAGAATCTAGTAAAGTTGTCTATTAACAACTTATGGTTGATAAAGAATGGCAAATGATAAAACAACAAGCTTATATAAATTTGGCTATTTTCAGTTTATTTCTTAATCTGTAGAAAAAATGAAAGGGTGCCAGTAACGGTGACCAGGACTGTAAATTGTATTGGTAATTTTTAAGAAAACCAGACTGTAATTGTGTTCCTACAGAAGAACACTATCCTACTGAGCCTTCAAACACACAGACAGAATTAAATGCATAGTACTGATAAGACAGACCCTTTGTGGGGCACTATGACAAAAGAAGAAAGGAATGAAGAAAGAAGAAAGAATGAGAAGAATAAAAAGAATTTTCAAAAAGTACAAAATAAAAGAGAGGGATATAAAGTAAAAAAATTCAGAAAATTAAATAAGGGAGTGAAATAAAAAAATAATAATGAAAGGAGGAACAAGAGAACAACCCCCTCCTCCAAAAAAAAAACAAAAAACAGATGAACAAATAAACAAATGAACGAAATGAACCCAGTAGAAGGAAATCGATAGAAAATGAATAAGTGAGAGAATGATAGCGAAAATAAAAAATGAAGTAAAAGAGAAGCAAATAAAAAGGAAGCTGAAAAGATTTTTAAATTATTTGAAAGGAAAAAAGATTTTTAAAAAAAGACAAAATGAATGCCTCCCCCCCCCAAAAAAAAATAGAAAACAAGAGAAGATAAATCATAGAAAGTGAATGGAAAGAAAGAAAGAAAGAAAGAAAGAAAGGGGAAAAAGATTTGCTATTCTTTTTGCGATGTTTTTCCAAGTGGCTTGTCAACTATATAGAGTTTGTATAGAGTGTCAGGCAACATCCCCACCTAAAACAAAATGCCCTGAAAAAATATTGTAGTTTAAAATAATGATAGCTCAATGTAAGGCATATTTCTATTGGCTGACCAATTCAATGTTAATGTATAGAAATATTGCTTGGAGATCCCACAATGGTGTAGGATTGTGTAAAGGTTGTATTGCAAAATATCATAATTAAAAGTGAATGTTTTATTGTTTCCATATCATTGTACTATGACACACAATTGCAGATCAAATTGTTTTTTAGGGTGTCTCAATATTCATGGGACCCATGAGACAGCTAATAACTCTAATATTAATAATGTTGTGTTCTTTTTTGTTTCAGATTTGAAAATAGTATACTATAACAGCTATTAATCCTTGATAACAATGCCTTGGACAAGAGAGGAAAAAATATTTTGTGTCACTACTCATTTGGAGACAAAATCATTCAACACTGTCTCAAAATAGATGCAACCCATTAATATGATAATGATTTATTATTGAGACAAGAAACTCAAAAAAAGATTACATGACCTGGAAGCTGATATAATAACAATTAAAAAAACATTGATTTCGTGTCTCTCACTCAAAGGATGCATTTTTTACAGGACATGTTCCAAATAACTGCCATTGCACTTGTCTTTACTGTTAGCAAACAAATGATTAATATTGAGTTGAATTATCAGTATCCAATAGCAATAATTGAAACCATTTAATTGTGTAGGGACAATAGTAATACTAGTGTGCAAACAAATTAGTTCTAACTCATTTAAAAATGAAATTTACCTACAAACTATTCACTTATGAATCATATATGTATATCCATTTGAATGTGTGCAAATAAATGACTGATGATAAATTGTTACTGTTACATAGCAATACTTGAAACCATTTAACTGTGTGTGAAGAAAATGATTGATAATGAATAGAATTATTTATATTAGATAGCAATATTGAATCCATTTAACTGTGGACAAAAATGAACTCAGGCTCAGCTAAAAATGTTATCAACAAAATGAGTTTACAATTCATATATTGAATGTATGAAGGAATGGGATTTAACATTAAATAACCTACAATAGTTGACATACCATAAAACCAAACCGAACCAAATCATCTATGTCTAATATATATGTATAAAGAGGATTTGACATTAAATAACCTACAATAGTTGATATGCCATAAAACCAAACCGAACCAAATCATCTATGTCTAATATATATGTATAAAGAGGATTTGACATTAAATAACCTACAATAGTTGATATGCCATAAAACCAAACCGAACCAAATCATCTATGTCTAATATATATGTATATAGAGGATTTAACATTAAATAACCTACAATGGTTGATATGCCATAAAACCAAACCAATCTGAATTTAAAACTAAACAGAATCTGTTACAACTAGCATTTGCTATCTGCAGACTTAAAAATTATCTTACAAGAAGCTGTTTTGCCTTATCAAGAAGCAAATGATGTAAAGCCAAGAAATGTTATTGAACATATTTATTGTTTCATGACACATCATTTCTCTCGTTTCTTTAACTCTTTCAAAAACATTGTTAAAAAAAAAAAAAGAAAAAGCACGTAATTCTTAGTTGGGCCAAGAACTTTTCAGCATTCTTTCATACAAGAATGGAACTGTTTATCTGGCAAGCTTAGGACTGGAAGGGGTCCACATTTCTGGATTGGCCAGATTTTTTGATATAGGCTAAATATAGACTTAAAATTTAGGTTGATGGTATTTAATGGCATATCAACCCTTGTAGGTTATTTAGCACCAAATACTCTTTATTTATAAATATATAATTTGTAAGCAAATAGTTTGTAGGTAACTTTATTTTAAATGAGTTGTTAGAGCTGATTTGTTTGAAAACAGTTAAATGGTTTCAAATATTCTTATCTAACACTAATAATTCTGTTTAATATTAATGATTTGTTTGTACACAGTTAAATGGTTTCAAGTTAAGTTTGGTTTTATGGCACATTAACAGTTCTATTTCAGACAATTCAGTTTAGCATAAGTACGCAGTTTAAATGTCAAAACATTAGTATAAGGATACAGTCTAGTTCTATTTGACCCATAGATAGTACCCTATCAGGTGCTACCATTCCGGGCAAGAATAGTCCTGGGAGTAATAGCAATGAAGGGGTACTCCATATTCCCCAAAGCTCCAGGATAACAGGAACCTCAATATCAGATTGTTTAGTGTCATATCTAGGACACTCATTAGAGGTGGGGTCTTACCCCACTGCAGAGAAGCAGTCGGTATATTTTACAGCCCAAGCTGACTGGGGAAAATGGTTTTAAGTATTCCTATCTAAGACTAATGGTTTGTTTGCACACAGTTAAATAGTTTCAACTATTGCTATTTAACATGAGTAATTTTATTTATCCTATGTAATATAACTATTTTGTACATAGCTGTATGGTTTCAAATAACTAATAATAATAATAATCCTGAGTAAATGATCAAACAGTTCTATTTGACCCACTGATGGAACCTTAACAGGTACTACAAATCCAGGTCAGAGTGGACCTGGAAGTAATGGCAATAAAAGGGTGCTCCACATTCCTCAAAGTTTCAGGACTGAAGCTACATCAGCAGATGCAAGTTAATGTCATACCAAGACACTCGTTAGGTGTGTGTATGAGGGGATCTTACCCCTTTACAGAGTTGCAATAGGCGTACTCTACCATCCCAGTCAACCAGGCTGACTTAAAATAATGAATAAGCAATAGAAAGTACAGGCTGAAACTGTATTTAACAGATAAAAATACACTTCTGAAGCAAGATCTATTTAATCTTTATTAATCTATTTAAAATTCTTAAACTACTTGTATCGAATACCATGTATATATTTATTCAAACTGGTTGCCACACTAATGCTTAAGAATTCAGTCTGACCTACTAGTTACTCATAGTTAAGGGAGAACAGTGGATTCATGCCTATCTTCAGAGCATTAGCATCAAGTTAAATGTGAACAACCCTGTCCAGGTTTTGAACTCAAATCACCGATTACATTTTTTACAATGATATCTATTACACTAAGCATGCCTTCAAAAATATCATGTATAATTGATTGGTTTGAATGGCATTTCAATTTGTCTAGGGTTATTTTATGCCTAGAGGTTAGGGAATTAGGCTTTTTGTTCATATTTACATTTGTGTTGTAATTTCTTCAGAGCTTTCATAGTTATAGGATATCAAGTATTCCTATCTAACACAAGTAATTTACACAGTTATAGGATATCAAGCAATTATCTTTATGTTATCATATTTACCAACCCCTCCACTGAGGCAGGATATGACACAAGGTCAATTTTTAAGCGGAGTTTAACAGGTTTGAACTCTCTTAGACTAGTTGCCTCACCAAGGCTGAAAAAACTCAGTCTGTCTTACTATTTACCCATAGCTGGAGGGAGAATAATTGGATTCATACCTTTCCCAAGGGTATTAGTGCTATGTGAAATGCAATCAGTCTCATCCAGGATTTGAACTTGTGTCGCCGTGTCCATTTCCTATGACGATAACCATTACACCACGGGCACCTCCACAATTATTTTTATGTTATAATAAGGATTTATTTTCACCCAGTCATACGTTAGTTATTTAATGCCAAATACTCTTTATACATATGTATTAGATATGAAAGATTTGTAAACTCATTTTTAAACAAACCTGAGTTCATTTTTTATAGTCAAATGGATTTAAGTATTTTTATCAAACACAAATACTTCTATTCATTATTAATCATTTAAAAAGGTTTCAAGTATTTCTATATAACAGTAACGTCATTTATTTGCACACAGTTAAATTGATGTACATATGATTTGTAAGTGAATAATTTGTTGGTAATTTCATTTTTAAAGGAGTTAAAACTAAACTTGTTTGCACATGAGTATTGCTATTGTTTTCATATAGATAGCAATAAGTGAAACCATTTAACTAACAAATAATTCTATTCAATTATTTGAACACAGTGAAGTGGTTACAAGAACTGCTCAACACTATTCATTCATTTGCACAGTTTAATGGTTCCAATTATTGCTATGTATCACTAACAATTCAATTAAACATCAGTCATTTGTTTAAACAAAGTTAAATAATCAAATATTTCTTTTTCTTAGAATTCAACTTAACTAAAGTCATTTGTTTGCACTCAGATTAAATGTTAAACAGTTCTATTTGACCCTATCAGGGGCTACCACTCCAGACCAGAATGGATCTGGGAGTGATGGCAATGAAGGAGTACTTCACATTCCCCAGAGCTCCAGCATTACTGGAGCCTCACCATCAGATAATTCAGTATCATAATCAGTACACTCGTTGGAGAGAGAGAGGGGGGGGTCTTATCCCTCAGTAGAGATGCAGTTGTGTATTTCACAGCCCCAGCTGACTGGGCTAAAATATTTGTATTAGGATTACTTGATATCACATAACTGTGTGCAAAAAAAATAAATAAATAGATAAATTAGAGAGAGAAAAAAAAAAAGAAAAGAAAAAAAAAGGTAAAAGTTATAAGAAATTTGATTTCCTCACCTTTAGGCATAAAATAACTTTAGAAAAGTTGACCTGTTAAAATTAATCTCTCAAATCATCCAAGTTTTTTGTAATTAGGAAATGCTTATAATGTTACATAGCTGTAATACATACACAACCATACACATATACATGCGGAAACATAGTCAACACAATAATGACGAATGAACACAGTTCTTTAGAAAAATATACCTCTCACTTTATTCGAAAAGGTTGCAAAAGGGTTATGTGTGAGAGGTGAGTTGGAGACTGAACAAACTGCAACATATTGACCCCCAGTTCCTTTGTCTTTAGCAGCACTTCTTTCTTGTTCTGCTGGGCTGCTCAATCGGGGGTCCTGAGGGCCCATAGCCCTCTGCTGGGTGCTGGTTCTCTCTACAGCATCTTATCTCTAACTCGACTGACTCCAACTCTGACTGAAACTGTCTGTCGCACCGGGTTATATCATTGTTTGATACCCACCTGCACCGAATTCAATCCGTCCACAGTCATATACCCTGATATCTTCGACCGGATGCACCTGTTCCTTGATTGACGGCTGGTTCGAAGGTCAATATGTTACAATAAGAATCTTTCACTCCTTAAATAGAAGTATCAATATCATCATTGACTAGAGTTACAATCAGAAGTCATGTTCAGAGGCCGCCTAATTTTATAGATTAGATAATGAAAATAAATATCCAATGAAAATTGTGGTAGGGTGTGAATTATTTTTAGACTGTAACTCTCTCTCACAAACAAAAATAACAAAGACAAGATGCTTATCAAATTATTTATTTTTCAATTTCAATATAATTTCATGTGGTCAAAGTTCTCATAGCATTTTTTAAAACTATGGCGTTCTGCTAGTAGAATAATAATAATGAAAAGATACATGAATAGATAGATTAATCAGTTGTATGCAATTATGTCTCAAATCCGTATCCAACAAATCCTTTGAGGCCTCGGATTGGTTAAAGGCATCATGATTCTTTTAGAGTCCCCACATAAACACAATTTCTTTAAAAATATTTATATCCTTATAACTTGTAGAATTTACAAGCATGTGAATGTACTGTTATAGACAGCTCATAAAAAGTATTGATTATTCCAGATTTCTTCCCCCAGTTTCAAAACTTGTATTTAAAAAGATCAACAGCTTTATAAATTAGCCATGACCACAGAGAAGCAACACCCATCCCCCATAAAATTTGAAAAAAAAAAAGAAAAAAAGAAAAAAAAGTCCATTAAATTTATAGTTACAAGCTGGGGTGATTTTTCCTTTTTAAGCAACATTTGTTTGCAAAATTTTTAATGAAATGTACAATGTAGCTGTGGTTGTGTCCAGTTGAGACATTGCACATAACAATGAAATAAACATTGTGGTTATCATTTGGGTCCTATACAAAAAGGATACATCTGAATGCTAGGTTTTATTGTAAAAATTTAAATTGGCAAGTAGAAATCAATCTATAAGTGTTTCTCAGAAAGAAAGAAATCCAAAGTTAGTCAAAATCAAGATAGGTATAGACCCTTATGGTTAACAGGGAAGGTTGCTCAGCTGGTAAACACTGAAATAAGATTTTGAGTTAATTCTCAGAACATTCATTCAGAATTAGGGGAGATACCCAAAGTCAATTTTTCAAGGATTTTACAAATGACAATTGAACCAAATTGTTGGGGAACCAATGAATGGGGGAGGAAAAAGTTTAACCAAGATTAGTTATCTCTGAGTTTGAAACCTTACTGAGAGTTTAAAAAAAAGATGGTGATAAGAAGCCTCAACCAACCTGCTGTCTGCAGACCTTATGAGATTTGAAAAAAAATTGTTAATTAAAAAAAGTAAATTACTTAAAATGAACAATATCCTTTCACTTGTTTTTATACTTCCAAAGTCTTAAGTAAATGCAAACCTTTCTTATAGGCCAGAATACAATGTTCTCTACTTGGAGATAAATCTGTCTCCTTTTCCAGTCTAATCATCACCAGTGACATTTATCAAAGGGCAGGTTACTTTCCCTTAGTTTCTTTAACTGAAACTGACCACTTGGGCCACCAAAATATACTGTGCATATTTTAAATGTAATTGCCTCCTCTCCCAAAAAATTCCATATTAAGAAATGTTACCTGTAACCACAAAAAAGAAGAAAAAAAAAACTGAGCTTAGGGCAGCCCACTGTCTGACAATATTAATTGGACACAATAATATCTACACAGTATATAAAATGTTAAGATTATTTTATTTTTTTTGTTAAATCTTTGTAATCGCCTAGTACAGTGTAAAGCAGGAATACCCAATATGTTGATCATGATTGACCAGTAAATCACAAAAAAGTGGTGCAGGTAAACTGCACACCATCTAAATTTTTTTTTTTTTTTATAATTAGATCTTAGCCTATTGTCTATCATCCTTATTTATATGAGTCATCCTTTTCCCCATATGAAGATTATTATTAAGTCCACCATGACTGATGATCATTTGGGAGCCTGCTGGAAGCTGGCTATTAGCAGTTACTGTCCAGACTATGTAACCTAGGCTGACTCCATTCAGTTCAAGACATCAGAGTAAGGTAGTGAACATAAATATATTCAATTATATTGTCCCATAAGGGTTTATGCAATGATGCAAGGTATGCATACATACAGTACATATACAAGTAAATATATTTAGCAATTTTTAATACAAGTTGATCCTTTTAAAAGGATCTTGCCAAAAAATTTAAAAAAAAAAAAAAAAAAAAATGTAGACACCCCAAGTGTAGACTGACCATTGGTCATTTGGGAAAAATTACTATTCCTGAATGGGGAGCTGAATTATTGGCTTTGGAAGGAGGACAAAAAAAAAGCCATAATCTTAGCAACTGTCAAAATTAAGTCACTCGCCCAATCTTCCTCTTTAATGGGCTTTGAATCACTGGTCTCAAAATGATCTTCAAGAACAGTACATGTATATAAATTTAGTTGCCCTAAACCTCAGAAATGAGTGAAACAAGATGTAAGAAGCATTTAAATTGAGCTGGGATTCTGCATATACAGTAACAGTATGGAATTATAAAAATAAATTAATTCATACTTGTGTGCTTTCTATATATTCTGGGAGGGGAGTAGATATTAAAAAAAAAAAAAAAAAGTTTGAAGAGTTGTTTTTTTTAAAGCCTTATGACTTAGCTGAATAAAGCTTAAAGCAATTCTCAAACTTTTATATCATCCTTTGTAAATGAAGTTTCTGTGTTGTGTAGTTGTTCACATCCAAGAAAGAAGGAGTGAGATGAGTACTCTTCCCAGCCCAAGTAATGAATATTTTCAAATGTTGATTTTTTTTTTCCTCCTGAGAAATTTAAAACCAGATAAAGGAGACCCTAAATTGAGAATCACTGGTTCATGGGCAGCATTTGGCAAATGAAGTTAGTCTAATTTTTTTTTTTTTTTTATAAACTTTTTTTTCCATATATAATTGTGATGAAAAAGGCAGAACAGATTTTGGGACCCTAAGTGATAAAAAGTTTTTTCAAAATAAATAGAGCAAAGAATGGCATCTTTTTATCTACAAGTAGATGCCATTGATTACCAATTAAAGTTTCCAGTGTTGACAAAAGAATGTTGTATTTTTTTTTTTTTTAATAAGTAGTAAAAACAAAAAAAGAATAGAACATAAAAAGAACATGCAGGATCTCATGTGCAAGATTTTGTGCAAAGGCATTTTTTTTTTGGAGAGGGGGTGAGTGAGTTGGGTTAAGCCCAGATAACCGTGTTATAGAGACATTACAAAAAAAAAAAAAAAAAAAAAAAAAAAAAAAGGTCAAATCAGGATAACTCCATTTCTAAATGTATGATATCATTCTTGTTATAAAAACAAAAACAAATTAACAACAAATAGTTGATTACAAATAAAGGAAATAAATTTT
The DNA here is from genome assembly GCA_963585895.1 of Sepioteuthis lessoniana. Classification (NCBI taxonomy): domain Eukaryota; kingdom Metazoa; phylum Mollusca; class Cephalopoda; order Myopsida; family Loliginidae; genus Sepioteuthis; species Sepioteuthis lessoniana. The sequence continues at coordinate 61,620,120 of OY757908.1, forward strand.
AGGGAAAAGGAAAAAAACATCTCAATAATGACATTAATATACACAAAGTGGTTTTGTTTTACTTCACAAATATATTTGATTCCAATTACATGGATACCATTGAAATAAAATGCCTACATTTGATGGCTGCCACAATGCATATTAATAGATATTCAAAATATAACCAGAGTGACAGTAACGAAAGGAACCAGTGATAAGATAGCAAAAAAAACTCCAGCCAGCCCAACAAATTCAGTTACTCTACATGCAAAAACTACACTTATATTTTAGACATGTTCACACACCATAGAATAATCTATTCATATTGTGACTTTAGGTCCCAGAACCTGGTCTTAAAATATATGCTAATGAGAAATTCTATAATGATAAAAAAGGAGCCATTATCTGACTTATAATAACAGAATCTTTCATTATAGTTGTTAGATAAAGTTTAATCAAGTTGTAAAAAAAAAAAAAAAAAAAAAAAAGAGAAAAGTTTACAGCTTCAAAATTGCTGGACCAAAAGACCAATACTGATACAACTAAAACATTAACAAAAAACAAAATTAGATAAATCTCACTTCCTTATTTGTTTTTATATTTATTGTATTGTTGGCCTTTGGTTCAAATTTGGTCAATTTGAAGCTGTATGAGCATACTAAAATTATTATAATTTAAAATATTTTAGAATTTCTTATATGCACGTGCATGCACATGATTATGATTGCTGTGTCTTCACAAATAATTGCTATCTCTTGATTTTCCACCGTTGCTTGGATTGGCACTCTTCAGCTGTATCCTGCACACATACATACTGAGGAGGAAGAGAAACAGATACTACACTTTGACCCCAGCATGAAGTTGCAGGAAGTTACAGGTGAACCTACAGAGTTAACATACTACAACAATCCCTATGTAAATAATTTCATTTTTTGACAATAACTACATGAAAAAACCATATCTAACTACATATTGAGCATATGTATTGGTTAGTCAATCTTAGATATTCTGCTTCAAGAAAGGAACAGTACACCATGAAAACAATCATAGAGAAAGAATTTCACAAAAATATAGTGATATCAACAAGATGTAATCTGGACTTCAGATAAATGAATAAAAAGAAAATTAAAAAAAAAAAAAAAGTATTGAATGTCAACATGTCTAAAAGATTAAGAAAGTTTTTACATAAAGAAAAACTGGATGGATCTGCTTATATGATTTAAAACACTGGCTACTTTACTACCATTTTTTTGTTTATATTCCTATAAATACAAAATACATACTGTGGAAAGACTCAAAAGTAGCATATTTAACCACCCTCTTTTTTTTTTTTCCTTTTTAAAATTTTGACAATGTTGTTTTTTTACCACCCCTCACAAAACTTCAGCAGTTCTGTTTTTTTATTTTTAAACTTTTTAAACCTTTCAATATTTTCAATCCCACCCCCTGTACCGAGTTGTGAGGTTAGAGAGTTTTAAGCTGGCACTACAATCTTTCAGGATCTCTGTGAGATGCCATGCTTTAACGGCTTCATACCACAGGAACTGCCACAGGAGGAAGACCACTTGGGAGACATGGGGTAGGACCTGGAACAGCTGTAGCCGTTTTCCCCTCTCTGCGAGCAAGGAGAGCTTATCATAGGGGGAGGTGATCGCTGGGACATCTGGCGAGGGCATATTGCTGCCATTGATGCAGGCGAGATGGTCGACAGTCTGTTAGACATTGGTTGGTGGCTCGGTGGCATTCCACAAGGAGAGAGTGGCGGGGACATGCAACTGCAGCTGCACCCACAGGACAGGGGTGGTGGTGGTGAAGGAGACGGTGGAGGAGGCGCACGGTGGTGATGCTGCTGCTGCTGCTGCTGAGGTTGCTGCTTGTAACTGGGAGGAGGGCTGTCCAAACTGACCCCGGCTCTAGCCAGTTCTTCGCTGCTATGGCTGCGTTCATGTTTCTTCATATGCACTCTCTGAGGGAAACTCTTGCCACACACAGCACAGGTGAAGGGCTTCTCACCGGAGTGGGTCCTCTGATGAATTGTCAGGTGAGCCTTCTGGGCAAATGCTTTGTCGCATTGGAAACATGAATAAGGTCTCTCACCTGAAAATTTACATAAGGAAAAAAAAAAAGATAAATAATTAAAAACAAATGAATAAAAAAGCCTTAAAAAGAAAACATTGTATTTTAAAAATTGACAGAAATATATTCTTAAGTATGTATTTACCCAACCCCTCCACCACAAGATCAGTTTTCAAATGGGGTAGAGCTGGTTCAAATTCAGAGTTTTCCTTCTCCTAAACTGATTGCCTAACTAAGGTGAAAGCTGTAGAGAGAACCAACGCCTTTCACCAAATCCATTTTTTATAATGATAACCTTTAAACTACACATGCCTCCAGGGTGATATGTTTGAGTAAACAGACAAATTTAAACAGATATAAATAAAACATGTTTAAGATACAAAAAGAATCCATGCATATTTATAAACAGTAAAGTGATTTTATGAACTTTGCAAAATATGTGAATGCTTCATTTGTATTTGGCTATATCAATTGCTTAAACTGAATAATTTATTCATAAATTAAAACTGAAGAATAAATCAAAAAGAAAAGGGATAAAGAGACAACTTATTCTTTAAATTTGTCTTTAATAATTCTTTCCTGACCACTTCACTATGTAAGTGTTGGTGTCAATAACAAGAGACCCCTCCCCATTTATATATTCAAAATTTAACAAACTTTTGAATATAAGATCAATAAGTATATATATATATATATATATATATATATATATATATATATATATATATATATATATATATATATATACACATACATGAGAAATCAGTGAAATGGTAAGTGAACTTTTCAGATCTAAATCTGATGGAAAATTTTTTTCAAATATGGTCCATGAGAAAAATCCATCCACTAAAAAGAATCTACTAACTGCCATTTAGTAAAATTGGAACCATTTTGATAAAAAAATCTAAATTAGTGAAATCTATACCTGAAAGTATTAAGGCTATCATAAAAGCTTGAGGAAAGGCAATTATGTATCAATTCTAATTTTCTTGTCAATGATATCCATAATTTTTTTTTCACTCATCATTGTGTTATCTGATATTTTCCTCAGCATTGTTTGTTAAAAAATTATATCATTAATTTGAATAATTTAATCGATTTGGTTTAAGGAATATTCATGAAGCCAGAATGTTCAGTCATTGAATAAAAAATTGTTTTGCATCTTATTTGTTATTAGATCATTTATTAATTCCAGAATTTTTTCCAAGAGTAGTATAAGCAACTTTTTATTTTTTCACCAGTGAATGGCCACTTTCATTCATACATGACTGGACAACTTACCTGTATGAGTCCTCAGATGATTGCGCAGGTGAGAACGCTGGGCAAATGCCTTGCAGCAAAAGGTACAGTGGAAAGGCTTCTCCCCAGTGTGCACGCGTTCATGATTATTCAAATGGTCACGCTGGGCAAAAGCCTTGTGACAATATGAACAGCTGTAGGGCTTTTCTCCGGAGTGAATGCGCGAGTGCACTTTAAGGTGGACTTTCTGGGCAAACGCCTTGGGGCAGGAAGGACACTGGTGGGGTTTGACTCCAGTGTGGGTCAATTCATGGTTGCGAAGAAACACCTACAACAGAAAAAGGTTTTGTAAACTTCAAGATAATGCAAATTTTTTTTTAAAGAAAAGATAAGGATAATAATAAAGACAATTAAAAAGGTTTTGTAGGTTTATTTAAGGTTGGATTTTTTTTTTTATTGGAAGGAAATTTGTTAAATGTCTCCTCTCTCTCTCTTATATATATATATATATATATATATAAAAAAATTCTACAGCCTCAACTTTCAACTTTTTTGAGACAAACTATTTTTCAAAGACCCACAACCAGTACAATATGGGTAGGATTTTTTTGTTTTAATGTCAAAATTTTCATTTACTTGATGATAACGTATCTAGGAGGACAGTAAATTCTAGTTATTGGGGAGGTTAAAAAAAAAAAAAAAAAAAAAAAGAAAAGAAAATCAGTTGTATTTCAGTACCACAACTTTTTAACCAGGATCTATGCACACACACACACACTTTGGTTTTATGGCATATCAACTATTGTAGGTTATTTAATGGCAAATGATTTCTAAACACATTTTGTCGATAACATTTTAAAAATGAGTCTGAGCTCATTTTCATTTCACACACTTAAATGGTTTCACCTATTTCTATCTAACATGGACAATTCAACTTACTACTTATCTGCCTACACACAGTTTAATGTTTTCAAGTATTTGCTATGTATGATTAACAATTCAATCAAAGAGCAGTTGTTTGTTTACACAGTTAAATGATCAAATAGTTCTATTTCTAACAATTCATAAGTACACAGATTAAATGTCAAGCAGTTCTATTTAAACCATAGATAGGACCCTATCAAGTGCTATCATTCTGGACTTGAGTGGACCTGGAAGATATGGCAATGAAGTGGAATTTTGCAACACCCTCCCCCACAATTTGATGTTGTAGCTATTGGAAAAGGAGCCTTTGTGTCACCCTTGACTAAAGTTGCCGATTTTACTTAATTATTAATTTACTGTAAAAGAAAATTTAGAAAACTTTATATGTAATAAATACATATATGTTCCAAGCATATTTTGGGAAACGTTCATGCAAATTTTTTTTTAAGTAAAAATCATTTAAATATTTGATATTGTTCCATTCGTTAACTTATGGCCGCTACTATATATATATATATATATATATATATATATACGTACGTACATACACACACACTCAGAGAGTATATTTGAGAAAAATAAAAACAGTTGGCACAAAGTTTTTTTAAGACCATTGATTTAGTTTATAACAAGTTAGGATAATTTATAACCACTTAATGTTTGGTAGGGTATCGATTAGCCGAAGACTGATCACAAATAAGGATATCAAATCAAGAAAAAGAGAATAAAAAATTTTTTTTTCTCTTTTTTTGGTATTTCTGACTTTTCAATATAACAAAGATCTTTGACAACAATAATCAAGGAAAGTAATCCCTTCCTTTATGTAATTAAGCCAAATTTTATTAAAATTTGTGGCAATAATAAAAAAAGGGTTCAATTTTTTTGTCCAATATTAACGACTATATATATGTGAATGAGATAGGGAGGCAGAAAGGTCTTTAAATGTTATTACTTAGAATACTCGGACTATTGACCTCATCTTTATTGTTATACTCACAATGTTTGTCCAATATGTCCTTCTGCCTTCTTCAGGTGTTTCATGTTGAAATACACAGAACTTTGAACTGAACCCTTTATTTAATCCATGGGGGTCGACTGTTCCAACTCTTAACCATGTCCGGGTACAAGTGTTAAGTTATAGAAAGTATTCCTTGTTATTTTTACCTGTAGTTGAGATTGAACCTGCAACCCCCACATGATTTCACTCAGATGGACTTTCCCATCAAACACCTTCTCCAGTACACCATGTGTACTTGCTGGACAATTCAGAGAGAAATTTTGGGGGACTTATAAACCTAATGTCTATCACCTCATGAGATACTCCTCTCTACTATCATGTCAGATACTTTTTTTAAAACCTTAGCTCATATCACAACTTTTTGTTTTTTTAAATTGAGTATTTTTGATTAATGGTTCTCAAATCTATACTTGGTCTACTCAAATCGAACACGTGCTGTTTCTTTAAGACATTTTATCCTCCAGTGTTTTTCCCTGTCAATTATTTTATAACTTGATCCCACAAGGGCAGATGGCATAAAGACCCGAATCTGAAGATGGAAAGGATGCTGTCACAGATCCTTAGTAAGGACAAAGATCTTATACCACAAATGAAATAAGGACAACTAACACAACACAACAACAACCTATCACACATATATGGCCTCCCTAAGATTCATAAAGGTGGTATTCCATTAAGACCCATTGTCAGCAACAGAGGTTCACCATGTCACCTATTGAGCTGCTTCCTTGTGAAAATAGTCTCTCCACTAACAGGTAAGACCTCATCATATGTCAAAAAACTCTTCCCATTTCATGGAAAAACTCAGCAAGGCCCCCTATTCATTCCAACCAGATGGTGAGTCGAGATGTAGTAAGCCTGATCATGATGGTACCCACTAATGAGACACTAACAGTGGTACAGGATAAGTTGGCTGCAGATTGATTGCTAGAAGAATACACCTGTACCCCAATATATAACCTGATGGAGATGATCTGTGTAGAAATGAATTACTTGGGGTAAGGTCTGACATATACCGACAAGGACTGGCTATGGGATCACCGTTGTCACTAGTATTGGCAAACATATATACATGGAATACTTGGATGAAATCGTATTAGGATCTAAATCATTAAAGCTATCAATGTGGCTTAGATAAGTAGATGATACATTCATCCTCTGGCCTCATCAGGAAGATGTTCAAATACTAGTGGATCATGAACTCAATCCACTATTGATACAGTTCACAATGGAGAAAGGACAAAACAACAGGTTATCTTTCCTAGATGTACTGATAACTTAAACACAACAAGGACTCAGGTTATCCGTGTAACAAAAGCCAACCTTCACAAGACTGTACCTCAACTCCGATCATCAATATAATGTAAAGAAAGGAATCGTTCCTTGCTTACAACATCAAGCAAAAGCCATTAGTAGTGACAGCGATGTGTATCAAGAGGAATAAAGAGTTTAAGAGACAACCTTCATCACGACAACTACCAAGAGAGCCTAACACTGGCTCCAAGAAATCTAAATCGAACAACAGAACGATACCTGAAAGTTTACCATAGTCTGTCTGCCCTATGTCAAAGGCCTAGCCAAAAAGATTCAAAAGATATGTAGTTCATATGACATCAGGACAATATTCACCTGCAGCATGACTCTTTGAAAATATTTCTGCTGAGTCATGCCCCCCAACAGAATACAACATAACCAAGAATTGCATGTACTCCATCCCATGCAATTGCAATAGAGTATACAAAGCCAAGACATGCCACCCACTAAAAGTAAGTTTAGAGGAGCATCAAAAGGCAGTGTGTTGGAGAGAGGTTGAAAAGTTGGGTATGACAGACCCTATTTAGAAAGAAAAAGAAACCATCTGTGTTTGTGGGATCAAGTTAAAATAATTGACAGGCAAGAACACTGGAGGATAAGACATCTTAAAGAAGCAGCACATATGTTGGGCTAGAGTGACCTGGTGAGTAGACAAACTATAGAGATGAATACGATTTGGGAACCATTAATCAAAAATGCTCAATTTAAAAAAGAAAATTTTAAAAGTTGTGATATGAGCTAGGGTAAAAAAGCATCTGATATGATAGTAGAGCGGAGTATCTCATGAGTTGATGTAGACATTCGGTTTATAAGTCCCAAAAATTAACTCTGAATTGTCTGGCAAGGACACATGGCATAGTGGATAAGGTATTTGGTTGGAAGGTGCTTCTGAGTGAAATCATCTGGGGGTTGTAGGTTCAATCTCAGCTACAGGTCAGGAATACTTACTATAACTTAACACTTTTACCCAATCATGGTTAACAGAGTTGGAACAGTCTTCTCCAGCGGATTAAATAAAAGATTCAGTTTGAAGTTGCGTGTGAGCTCTCTAGTTCAACATGAAATACTTGAAGAAGGACATATTGGCTGAAATGTGAGTATAACAATAAAACCAAGGTCAATAGTCTGAATATTCTAAGTAATAACAATTATCAAGCTTCATCTCAGAAATTTAGACAAATAATTTTCTTATCTTATTATGTATACGTTTATATCTTATCACAGCCTAATGACTTCACTGCACCCCCTCCTACCTAGCTATGATTATTTTCAGAACAAACTAAACAGTTTTGGTAGGAGAAAAAGAAAAGAATATTGATGACTAAGTACTGAATTTTCTCCATTTTTTTTTTCTTTATCTAAAATTTCTTTAAGCAAATAACACCCAAATCCACTTATGCATTATAAATCAGGAGGAAAGGGATAGTCAGAAACTAATGTGAGGATTATTAAGAGAACAGGATATATATATATATATATATATATATATATATATATATAAAAAATGGGTCAGAAGAAATCTACCTAGGTTTCAATTTCCAGATCATCAGGATAAAACTGACTGAAGAGGGTAGGACAAACTACACTTTATTGATTAAAAAAATCCACTCGACCAAACAAAATTTGCATAAATATACTACATTTTATTGATTAAAACCACTCAGGAAAATAAATAAAAATTTTAAAAATGCATAAATAAAAAAAATCCAATGGAGGGGAGAAAAATCTTACCAAGTAAACAAATCTTTCTACGTTTACAAATATTAAGAACTTCAGACTTCTGATTAAGTAATTTTTTCGGGTTATTATAAGAAATAATACTTAATTTCTCCTCCATACACAAAAAACGCAAAACCCATCACCTGCTTTATATTTATGATATTTTTTATGATTTCCCATTTCAGTATAGGGTCTATACCTAACTTTGTCTTGATCTCCAAAATGTATTTCGATAAATTGGTACTATTCTTATATGTCTCATGGGTAAAACTACACTTATGGTAATAAAATCTTTTAAAAACATCTTGAGTAGATCCAATATATACTTTCTCATTGTTCTTGATAGCATTGTGGTCGCAATATATTTCTACCTTATATACTACACTTTTGTATTAACATTTACCCCAAAGAGGGCAATTAGTTTTATTGATGCAGTTGCATTTAGGGGGCTCCTTACATTGTTTATTCATGTTTTTTAGTGTTACTCTTATTATATATATATATATATTATAATCCGTATATATAAAATGTAGTGCAAGTGTATATTTTTTGTGGATCATTTTTCCCAGCCGAGAGATATATTGCTTCAAGGCAGAGTGCCAATTTGTACATAAATGGTCACACCGTTTTTGACATGATAGTATTATAATGATTTACAAAACTTAGCTTAGTTGTGGCACAATGCTAGAAGCATGAGACAACCAGTGAGAGTCAAAGTCAGTATCAATGGGTTTTTTGTCTAGCTCACTATCACACCCCTGCAATATGTCACTATGCTATTATATACAATATTACAAATATTACAATAAAAAGTAAAAGTTGGCAACCGTAGTTGAGGGTGACCTGAAGGCTCTTTTTTGATAGCTACTGCAACAAGGTGTAGGGTGGGTGCTACTCCTTTCCCAGGATTGACCCACTTTACCCTTTATTCATACCTTATAATGCTGAGTGTTAAGCAAGGAGTCATCAAGTACTATTTTTAGAATCTTTGGTATGACTTAACCTAGGATTGAACCCAGGTCTCCCAGGCCATTAGCGACAACTCCAATAAAAACTGGACATTACAATAAAAACCTTCATAAAAACAAACTAGGAAATTAGATGGATAAAGTCAACTCTGTCACAAGGCCCAGAATACCTAGTGAGGAACGACAAAGGACCCACTAATCACCACTTTAAAGTAGGCACTCACATGTATCAACAGTTTTTCCTTTTAATTAATATTTTCAAGAGAATGAGAAGAGGAAAATAGGTGGATTTTTTTAAATAATGTATTTAAAGAGGTTTTGGTTTGGTTTCTTTGTTTAATGACATATCAACCTCAAAGGGGTATTTAGTGCCAAAACCATCTTGGTAGAAGAATAGTAGTGATACTATTTAATCCATAGCTGGCAGGGTTTAAGGGAGTTCATACCTTTCCCAAGGGTATTAGTTTGAGCATGAATGTAACAGTGTGACTGGAGTTACTTGCTTACTATAATGTTGCAGCCCAGCACATTAGTTACTACCCCACAAAGACTTCTCTTTAAAAAGAGGTAAAAAAAATCATTTCTACATTGCTATTGCCTAACAATAAACCGTCAATAATGTACATGAATAATAGATAACATTTTCAGCTATTTTTCAGGCAGGTACCCAGGGATGGAGCGGAGAGCCTAGGATCTCTAAGTTAAAGGTAAATACTATTCAATTTGTGTATATACTGCACTTTGCCTAATAAAACAACTTTTTATAGTTGCTTCAGGTTTATGTTGCTACATTTAATGCCAAAACTAGAATGTCCATAAATATATAGAATAAATGCAGCATTCCAAAGTATTATAAACAATGGTAGTTTAGGTTAAATTTAAAATGTGAGTAAAATCTTTATTAACTTACATAACACATTCAAATAAAAGTTTAATTTTAAAAGTTGCTTTTAAGGTGTCTGTTAAGCTTAATCTCACGTTACATTTTATTTACAGATTTTACTAGATAAATACATTGGGTTCCTGTTGTAACGAGATCAATGCTTCTATATTGGAATCGGTGAAGGATTCTAATAAGCATTTCATTGTTACATCAAGAATATTGGAGAATAAAAATAAAATAAAAATATCAGAGTGGAAGCAAACTCCACAAAACTTAAATTTGTAAATGAATAGAAAATTGCTTTATTCTCAAGGTTAAGGCATTTTAAGTGCATTTTTCTCCAGAAAAATCTCACTACCCTTACATACATAAGAATTTTAATAATGAAGTAACACCCCACAAAACAGCAGCTTTATGGCCACTTACTTCCCATCTCACAAACCACCCATGTAAAACAAAGACATGGTGACCACTGCTGGAGAAGTAAGGATGAACCTATATCGGAACACATGGACATACCACTGTTAGTCAAGCAGGAAGGACCTACATACATCAGCTCTGTGCAGACACTGGATGCAGTCTAGAGGACTTGCTTAGAGTGATGGACGATAAGAATGGGTGGTGAGAGAGAGAGAGAGAGAGAGAAAAAAAAAAAAAAAAAAAAATCAGGGAACTCTGTGGATGATGATAATTGCAAATAATTGAGAGAGAGAGAGAGAGAGAGTACTCAATTATTGAGAAATTATTAAGAGTCCAAATAAAAACCATGCACTAAGAAGTTGCAAATTAAATTAATGCAATTGCCCAAACAAAAATCTTATGATGTTCTATTTTTCTGTGTGATGGTAAGAATTATCCATTCTTTATATATTGTGAAAAGATTTTTTTCCACTGATGTCTGTTCATATTCATGTACATTTGAAAAAAAAAAAAAAAAAAAAAAAAATTTCTACATGGTTTACTATGTAATATTACATTAAGGTAGTTTACCAGTACTTCCCCTTATCATTCCTCTCCAAAGACCTTCCCCAAGGTCTATAAGAAATCATTTGAAATATGCATTAACATGCTATGCTGGCCCATGATGTTTTGGCAGGACAGTAGGGTCTAATTTGAAGTTGTCCTCAAAGACTAGTTGTTCTGCCAAGGTTAGAGAACCCAGTCTGCAATACAATTTTACTCATAGCTCAAAGGGAAAGAAGAAATGGATTTTGCATTACTGAAGCTGATCAAGGTAAAAAGACTAAAATATTCAGGTAAAAATTCCTCTGAGCCCAAGATAGATTTATCCCATAATCTGGTTTGGTAGTTGGGGAGCAATTCATATAGTGTATCTTGGGCATGAATACCCTGGCGGAGTCCATTCTTCTTCAGGCCTGGTTTGAATTCAAAGTTTTTCTTCTTCTAGATCAGTTGCTATACCAAGGTTAAAGAGCCCAGTATGCCTTACTATTTACCCATAGCTGAAAAGAAAATAATTGGCTTCATACCTTTCCCAAAGGTGTTAGCGCTATGTGAAATGCAAACAGCTTGGGTCAGGATTTGAACTCAGGTAGTCGAGTCTACTTCCTACAATGGTAACAATTATGCTCCAAGCGTCTTCATGCTCAATCTCATTTTTAATCCAAGTGTAACATTTTTTTCATAAAGAAAATGTCCAAATATAAGTGCAAGCTCGTTTTAAAGATAAATTTAGGACAGAAATTTTGATTCTTACTGGGTGCTCCAATCCTATGGCCTTGTGCTAAACTCAGCAAATAGACATATAGCAATATTCCTAATTGGTCTCCCTACATAAAAAAAGTTCTAGATCAGAACTGGGGTTCATATAAGATTTTTTGCAGTCCACAATATCATTTTAGTGGTCAATAAAAAAATAAAAAAATTTGCTTTAGATGCATTTCAGTAACTGTTTTTCTTTCACCTTATCTTGTTGAATCTGGTTTTAGACATGTTTCTAACTTACTATGATAACCAACTTGACATTGAACACAAATAGGTGATCTTCAATTATCATTGACAATATTAGAGCTGAATATTGCAAAACTAGCAGAGCAGCACCAACCACAAGGCTCACATTGAATAATGTAGCAATAAAGTAGCATCTTTTTCATTTTTTAAAATAAATATATCCAAAATAAAGGGTCCTCTTTTTTAGGATTTTAAATCATTCTTAATATTATGCATACACTTTTTAAAGCAGTATCTAGATTCTGTACCTACCACAAAATCTCCAAATATATCCTTGTATCTTTCTGACTTAATTTACTTGTGAACATTCACTTTCTCTAGAATTAGTTATATTTCTACAATACATAATTATTATTGTAAGAAATGGAATTGGCAACCAGAGTTCCAATCCTGGATGAGGGTGTTTGCATTTCCTTTTCCTTGAGAAAGTGAATGACTCCACTCCACCAGCTATAGATAAATAGTAGAGGTGACTTGGTAAGGCAACCAGTCTTGGAGAAGGAAAAAATCTGAATTAAAACCAGTTGTGTTCTGTTTAACAAACTGACCTTGTGTGACATACTACTTGTGGTAGAGGGTTGGATAAATACTTCTACAATACATAAAACATTCTAACAAAATTTTATACAATTCCTAATGATAAAAATTATTTTTGGAACAATGAATGGCTATGGTAGTCCACCAGAGTAAAATAGGAATCCAAGGGGACCATAGGTGTTAAAAAAAGGTTGAGAATGTTCTAGATGAACCAGAACAATGTATACTTGCCTATATGCCACATAATAGTTAATACAGGTAGACTGATAAAAGTTGTGTGCAAGATAAAGTAAAGGTGGACTTACCTTTTGGGAGAAGGTCTTGGAGCAGTATGAGCAACTAAAATGTTTTTCTCCAGCAGTCGAGACAGTGTCTGCACATGCAACATGCTCATGATTGAGCAAATCAGGTTTCCTTGAAAATGGTTTTGGGCAGATATCACACTTGAAGGACTTGTCACAGATGCCATGGGCAGCATCGTTATCTTCATTAGTCACGCTGATACTATTGTCACCAGTATTTGCAGGTGCTCCAGTACTGTTGTCATGTCCAACTCCACTACTGTTATTGCTATTACTACCGTTGCCATTATTGTTAGGGGTTGGTGTTGGTGTTGGGGTTGGTGTTGGAGTTGGAGTGGTACTGACACTGCCACCATTGCTGCTACCACCACCACTGTTCCCGCTTGTAGCCATGGTTGTATTGGTATTAGTATTGGGGCTCTGGTTTGTGTTCTGACTGAGTCGGTCCTGAGAGATTGAAGAATTTTTAAGGTTAATAGTATTAGGGTAGACAGGCTGGCCTGTCCCTATGCAGCTAGTAGTGTCATAGGCAAATTGGTTGTACATAGGTTGCATTGAGTACATCGTGATTTGGAACCCTGAAAAGGGAAAAACTTAATCTCTAACTTGAATGTAAATTTTAAGTTTGCCAGAGAGATAAAATAGTTGCAAGATAGTAATATCTGGTGACAGGTTTTCCTGTTTTTTTATTTTTTATTTTAAATGTCCCTTTTATAAGTTTTTATATTTACAGTTGATTATAATCAATAATCCAGTAAACATTTCTCCCAAGGAGGAAGAAAAAAAAAGGTTTGACCAAGATGTTTAAACTGTTATTGTAGTTGTAAGTGATCTTAAAAATCACCAAAAAGGTTCTGTTTCTGCCGTGTTTTTTCTAGCCTTCAAGGAAAATAAGAATTGAGAATTTTTCCCAACATCCATAGAGATGGATTCCAATACCAGAAACCTGGAGGAAAAAAAAAAAAAAAAAAAAAAAATTTAGTAATACACATTTCTAAATAGGATGCAAATAATCTGGAGAGTAAAGTTTTATGTGGTTTGGAATTAACCCTTTTGCAGGTAGAGAGACATTTATCACATTTTTTGTCAGTAGCTCAATATAAGGCATTTTCATATTGGTTGCTCATAAGCCAATTCAATGTGAAAGTATAGAAACATCACAAAGATGCTCCACTGTGGTATAGGATTGTGTAAGGGTTGTTTTGCAATACATCATAAAAGTGAGTACTTTATTGTTTTCAAGCTATTATACTATAAACACAATTGCTGATCAAATTAGGTTTTGTTTTTTTTTTTTTAAGTATATAATTAATTGACTTATTTTAACATACTCTAACACACCACTCAATAAGTCCCAGGCTTAACTAATAAAATAACTTTTAGGCAAAATTCGACTTTATTCATTAACATAGTCTCTTTCTAGGGTGATACACAGATTCCAACACTTCTCTAGCAATTTGATGCCTTTTTTGTAGAACAATTTGTCTTTGGCCTCAAAATATGCCTCAGTTTCCAATATCACTTATTCACTGGAGCCAAATCTCTTTCCCTGGAGTATTCTTTTGAAGTCTGCAAACAACCAGTAGTTGCTGGGGGCCAGATCTGGAGAATAGGGTTAGTGCAGAAGCAATTCAAAGTGCAATGCATGTAGTTTTGCAATCGTTGTGATTGACTTGTGACATGGTGCATTGACTTGAGGAAAGAGCACTTTTTTCTTCTTCATTTTTGGCTGTTTTTTGGCAATTTCTTCCTTCAAATGCACCAATAATGCTATATAATATTCACTATTGATGGTTCTTCCTTTCTCAAGGTAATTGATAAACAAAATACCTTGTGCATCCCAAAATACGGAGGCCAAAACCTTGCCTTCTGATGTTTGCGTCTGGTTCCTTTCAATGGCTTTCACATGCTGTTGTCCACTCAGATGACTGTCAATTTGACTCCAAAGTGAAGTGGTGGTTCCAGGTTTCATCTATTGTCACATATTTATACAAAAATTCTTTTTTGTTGTGTTGAAACAGTTGCAAAAAATGCTCTGAATCGTTGACACATTGTTTTTGATTGACTGTGAGCAATAGTTATAAGTACTAAGAATATCTGAAACTATACAACTATGTGCAAATTATTTGTATTAGATAGGAATACCTAATAACATAATGGTGTGCAAAATCTCTTAAGAAACAACTAGGGATAGTAACTGTTAGGATCTCCTCTATGGGTAAAATTGGTCTGTTTAAAAATCATTTGAATACATAGGACCATACACTAATAAATAATAAAACTTGTAAGAAACAACTGCACAAAAAAATGTAAATATAAATGTACAATTAACATGATTCTCTAGGCATAAAATAACCTAAGTCAGATTGACATGCCATTAAAATCAAGAAATCATATTCCTGATTTGGTGGACTAAATAGTTAGAAGTGACTTTAGTATTGACAAACAAACTTAGTAATTATTTTATCAATTCATTTTTTAACACAAGATACAAAATATAAGTTATGAGAATTTGATTGGGGTTTATTCAACTTCAACTATAGTTAATACAAATAATTTATACACTATTATATAGTTTTAAGTATTACTAATAAAAATAATTTACAACTATCTAAACTAATATACAATTATGTGGCTTTAAGGAACTATTTCTTTTTAATAATAGTTATTTGTTTGTACAGTCATATGGTTTCAAGTAACCGATAATAATCCTTAGCAATTATAATTTCAAATAATTTATTCTTAATAACTTATACACAGTTATATGGTATCAAGTATTCCTATCTAATACTAATCATTTTCGAATGAATCTATTTGATCCATACATATGACCCTAACAGGTACTACCACTCCAGGTCAGAGTGGACCTGGGAGTTTTTTTCCATTTCCAAGACTGGTTGCCATACCAAGTTTAAAGAACTCAATCTTTTTACTATTTACCCATAGCTGGGGAGAATATTTGGATTCATACTTTTCCCTCAAGGGTATTAGCACTATATGCAACGCAAACCACCTCATCCAGGATTTGAACTAGTGTCACTGGATCCATTTTGCATGACCGTAACTGTTTTGCAATGAGTGCCTCCACTTGATTTATATACATTGGATAACAATGATATGAATTCAGCACGTGTTTACTATAAAACAAAGTGATCATTTCAGGAAAATTAAACATAACAATTGATCAGTGTTATCATAAAATTTATATTCTAATGATGACTTGCTCTGTTGGCAAGACTAGTATTTAAAAATACACTGACTGTATTCCTTAAAGAAAGAGAACTCCCCACCAAAAAAAACACACACAAAGGGGTGTCCAGGGCATTAGACGATATTTGGTAGTGAGGTTCCAGTTCTATAGCACTGGGGAGTGTTGAGTACCTATTCATTGCCATTACTCCCAGGTCTACTCAAACCTCAAGTGATAGTACTTGTTAGGATCCCATCTATGCATCAAATAGATATGTTTTCAAATTATTTGTATTAGATAGGAATACTTGATATTATATAACTACACAAAAATATAAACATAAATGTACAATGTATGCAATTCCTTAACCTCTAGACATAAAATAAGTTCCAGACAGATTGACATACTGTTAAAAAAAGATCAACCAATGTAACAACACATTTTTCTCAGTAAAATGATAGAGGTATAGGCCAAAATTTTGAGGACCAAATTTTAGGAAAAATTCAGCATCAACCAATCCAAGAATTATATTGTTTTTAAAAACATAACAGGATAGACAATGAGCAACTGTTGGCTTCAAAAATGAATGTAATCAATTAATGATTTTGCAAGTATAAATTGAGAGTTGACTCATACCCAAATAGATATGGAAATTCTTTGCTGCTGATAAGTGAACATGAGCTTATTAACTTTAATTATGATAGATTAGTACTAGTATTTTCCAAATTGCTGATGTAATGAAAGAATATCTTTATTTGCTCCTGTGTCCTAAACACACTGTCAAATACATTTTAAGTGCAAAATGGCACAAGAAATGTCATCTATCATTTTGCTTGTTTCATTAAATTTTCTCTCACTGCTCCTATAACCTGGTTTTGTAGTGTGGGCATTACTCATGTTGTGTGGCTTGAGCATGAATAGTTTGACAGAGCCCATCACTCTTCAGGTCTACAACTGGTTTGAATTCATTTTTCTTTCACCAAGTTGCCATAACAAGGTTAGTGAGCAAAGACTACCCTACTATTTATCCATAGCTGGAGAGAGAATAGTTAGATTCATACCTTTCCTATAAGTGTTAGCACACTATGTGAAATGCAAACAGCCCCTTTAAGGTATTGAACTCTGGTAGCTGAATCTATTTCTTACAATAACAGTTATGCCATGACCACTTGATAATAGAAAACGGTTTATCATGATGAAAGTTCTTCTGGGTCAAACAGAGGGGGAAAACTTGACTGGGCAAAAAAAGAAAAAAAAAAAAGAAAAAGAAAAAAAGAAAGATCGGTTCCTAATCCATTCCCCTAACCATATATTACTGATATATATACAATCTTAACCAGCCATAAGTTTCTAAAGCTCCATATCTCAAATAAAAAAAGAAATATATTGGTTTGGTTTTATAACATATCAACTGTTGTAGGTTATTTAATGCTAAATCCTGTTCATGCATATTTATTAGATATGTATGATTTGTAAACATATTTTGTTGATAACATTTTTAAACGAGCTTGAGCTCATTTCTTTTGCATACAGTTAAATGGTTTCAAGTATTGTTATCTAATACAAATAATTCTATTTACTGTTAATCATTTGTTTGCACACAGTTAAGCTGTTTGAAGTATTGCTATGTATCGCTAACAATTCAATTAATATCAATCATTTGTTTACACAGTTAAATGATCAGTTTTATTTCAAACAATTCAATTTAACATAAGTGATTTGTTTGCACACAGTTTAAATGTCAAACAGTTCTATTTGACTCAAGAATAGAACCCTTTCATCTGCTATGACTTTGGGTCAAAATGGACCTCAGGAGCAATGGCAATGAAGGGGTATTCTGCATTCCTCAAAGATTCAGCATTACCAGAGTCTCACCATCACATTGCTTGGTGTCATAAGCAGGACACTCGTTAGGAGAGTCTTACCCTTCTGCAGAGATGCAGTTGGCAGATTCTACAGCCAACCAGGTTTGAAATCTATTGGAGTGTTTGTTTCCAGTGTTCTGGAATAACATTAAGAACTGAATCTTTCAATGAAAGAACAGGGATCTGTAGCATAAAAACAAGCTATACATGTGATTAATTGGTTTTAACAGCATGTCAACTAGTCTGCATTTTTATGCCTTGAGGTTACAGAATTATATACATTGTATATACGTTTCTTTTACAGTTGTTTCTTAAAAGAGCTTTGCACACACACTTTAAGGGTTTCAAGTATTTCTATCAGATACTAATAATTTATACACAATCATATTGTTTCAACAACTATTTAATACTATTAATTACTACTATTTAATAATAATAATGATAATAATAATCCTTAGTAAACAATTATACCTTCAAGTAATTATTCTTAATACAAATAATTTGCTCACAGTTTATATAGTATCATGTATTCCTATCAAATAATTTTAAAACAAATCTATTTGACCCATAGACAGGACCCTAACAAGTACTACCACTCCAAGTTAGAGTGAACCTGGGAGTAATGAGAATGATGAGCTATACTCCCAAGAACTAGGGCCTAACCATCAGATGCAGTTTAGTGCCATATGCAGAACCCCCCTCCCCCCTTTTTTCCTTACCCCCTCAGGAGAGTCAGGCTTGGATTCATTTCAAGCCAGTTCAAAAATGAGACTTTGGCAATTTTGCTTTATTGATGATTTGGACCCTGCTCGATCACTTAGTCCGCTCCTGCTCAAATATGAAAAATCTGTCCATTATGTCCCAGTTTCAAGGCATTCAAATTATTTCTTGTTAACACATTATGACTAAGCCAGAGAAATATTTATAAAAATAATTAATAGGTAAATACTGGCATAGAGGCTGGATTTTTTAAAACTATTATTAGCTGTGTAATGAAGAAGTGTATGTATGTCTAGATGGTCTTGACTATTCAAAACCACGTATTGCATGTCGAGCAAACAAATGAGACAGGTTATTTACTTGAGGAATTTTTAGGTATAGTAAATGATCCATGACCTTGTAGTAACAGCAGTCCATGATATTGCTATTTCTATTTAGGAAGGATTGAAGATTCTAATTAGCATTTCATAGTTTTTTCCCCCCATTTATATTGAATTTGGATGATGATTAAACAAAACAAAAAAAAAACGTTCAGTTTGAATACAGACCCCACAAAATTATCATTTATTTGTGAATTGGACTAGAAATTGCTTTAATATAAATCTTGTAATGATGTACCAATTTTTTTTTTTTTTTTTTTTTGCTGGGTTATAGATAATGAGTTTTAGTAGCTAAATGGATAATTAATTTAGGTCTATTTAAAAATTTATAAGTGGAAAAGTACCGTGAACATTCAAGTGTGAATGGCTTACTCAGTATATCAAACAATAACACGTTTAAAAGAAAATCTTTAGTGAATTTATATATTCTTTCGTCTGTATAAAACTTCATTTTAGTTTTGGCATAGGGATACTAGAAAAGAGCACTCAAACTCATGGCGAATGGAGCTAGACAACTAACTTTTTAACTTCTCACTTACACGAGGCGGACCAAGTTATGTCATGAAACAAAAAAGGGGAATTTCTTTCTTTTTTTTTTCGTAAATTAATTTTTTTTATAATAATAAAAAAGGAAAAAAAGTGTCCCACTATCGTCACTTGTTTTAAGAAAACTTGTAAATGACAGTTGCGATGCTGACACCTAGCAAGCAAGAACATTAATAGTCAGAAACGTGTTTGGTGATTTTCAATGTATTTTTTTTTCCACACTTGTCAACGTGTTTATTTCATGAGTTTTTGATAACCTCGAAATTAAAAAACAAACAAAAACATGACGGTTTTAAATATTCGTGCAGAATAAAAAAAAAAACAAACAAAAACACACCCCCAGGAAATTTGAGAAGGAAAAAGTTTACTTCCTGGAAAAGTTTAATCTTTAAAAAAATATGTTTTAAGAAAAAGAAATTAAAGTCAAATTAAAATTAGGTAACTTTCAAACTATAATTTATTGGCATTATTTGGGGTTTTAGTAAAATTGTTATAAGAAAAAAAATAAAACAAAAATTTAAAAAAATAATATGAATTTGTCTTGTTTTCTATTTCTTAAGAAAAAAAATAAGTTGGACTTTTTTAAAAGTACACTTTAAATTAGATTAAGAAAACAAAATAAAAACCTAAAAACAAAATATTATATAACAAATAAATCGATGATTAGACTTAAAAAGTTTTAATTTTAACTATCATAAGTAAATAATTATTTTTGATTTTTATAATTTCCCCACAACCTCTTATTCAGATTTTTAAAAATAGTTTTTATATCTTTTAAAAATATTATAGTTTTTACATAATATTTTCCATACAGCCACCCATTAAAACAAATGACATTAGTTTTAATAAGACATACTATTTGTAATATGAGGCAAGGTAAAAAAAGTAAAGAGGAAAACTTGACTAAACGTAGAGAGAAAAAAAATTAATGTCAACTTGGTTTTTATTAACAATTGGTAGTTGAATAACATCTTTTAGAAATGGGGAAAAAATTTTAAAAAAAGATAGGTAAGTTTCAGAAAAACTAAAAACATTTTACACGTACGTAAATAATAATTAAAAAAAAGTAAAGGGAGAAAACGAGGAGGAGAGCGAGATGATAGAAAACACTTGTCCTGAACGATAGTAGACAACTTTCCTAAATACAAAAAAATAATGATTAACCATAAAAAACAGACAAGGAAGAGTAAAAACAAGTAATTAACAAAACAATTTATTGTATAAACATATATAAAACTCCTATCAAAAATAAAAATAAACACAAAACAAATGAAGTCACAATAAGAGTTGCTAGGTGTGAAAAAAAGGGGTGGCCAAAAAATGGAGGAACAGTACGAAGGTTTAACGTTGTTGAATACTCGAGGATTACCGACATAAAATCATATTTACAAAATAAATTCCTATATATTAGAAATCCAGTCGTTGTTAAAAACTATCCCTCTCAGGGTGGGAAGGGAACTACGGGACCTCGCAAGCCCATAAATACGACTCCCAAAACAATAAACTGACCCCTCACTTTCGGGCCATGAAGAAGACAGCGAGAAGAGGAAGAGAGAAGAAAAAGAAAAAAAAACATAAAATCTATTTTTCGGTCACCAACGACCGAAAATGGCATTTCTCCTTTCTTTTATGATATTATTTGCTGTGGTTTGGTTGCGACGGTTAATTTTAAAAAAAAAGATTAAATTAAATAAATGTATAAAAAAACTAAAATAAGAAAAAAAGGAAAGAGATAGACGAAAAAAAGACGAGGAAAGGAAAAAGAAAAAGAATTATTAAGGGGGATGAACTTACCTTTCTGAGGTATTTTGGTAGTCACAAATAAAAAAAAAGTTTACTAAAAAAAGAAGAAAGAGAGAGAAGAAAAAGAAAAAATAAATGATATTATTACCGAGGGAAAAAGAAAGAGAGAGAGTGAAAATTGCGGGTGAATTTTACTGAGAAAAGATACAGACTGAGGCACTTGGCAAGGGGGATAAATATGGCGCTCTTTCCGACACCTCAAGTCTAATTACGACGATAGTGATGCTTAAGTCAGTTCTGTCCTATTGCTATTAGTCATTGTGATGATAGTTCCTGCTCCTCATACAATTATGGGATTGTCGTGATGATAACAATTGCCAAAAAAAGCTACCCTAAAACAGATATATGTCAATCATAAGGTCCCGTTTTTGGTCGGTCTGCTGAGTTTATTTAGTTGTTACTTTAGGTTTAGGTAATTTCAAGTACATACGATCACCATCACCCACATAATTTGATTTGATCTTGAACTTATATACTCTTTCACAAGCAATCATGGAATGTAAATCTCTAGAACAGAAACTGTTTGTGCCTTCCCAAAGAAAGTGAAATCACACCATCATTAAACCTAAAAAAAATCTTTGCCTGACAGACGAGGATACTTGACATTGGTTTACTACTTGTCACATAATGATTCTGTAGGCTATTTTTGACTTGATGTTCCCTCACAAGTGTGAAAATAAACAATAAAAGCTTAAGTTGGTGCCTATGAAGAGAATGTGACAAAAAGAAAAGATGGAAAGGAGAACTATGAGGTAGTGTGGATTGAACAGATTAAATGAGATTGTAGGAAGACACACAACAATATGTGCACCTGTGTACATCTGTGCGCATGTAAGTGGGTACATATATAAAAATTAGTATATAAAAAAAATATCTATCTATCTATCTATCTATCTATCTATCTATCTATCTATCACTGTGTTTACTTATATATATATATATATATTTATATAAGAAAAGTAAAAAAAAAATTCACTTTCTTGGTATCATTATAAATTTATTTCAGGCTCTTACAAATTCTTATCAAGTTGAACTTAAAAGAATTTGTGAAAGCCTGAAATGAATTTATTATGATACCAAGAAAGTGAATTTTTTTCTTTTGTCTTTATGTAAAAGATTTTCTGGCTGTACACGTTGGATTTTCTCCTCGGATCATATATATATATATATATATATATATATATATATATATATATATATATATATATATATATGTATATATGTCTATATTAATAATGTAGTTTGCTATATTTATAAAGTAGAGTGCTCAATATCAGTGATAAAGCATGTATATATGTTAGGATATCATCAACACAGTCAGTGGCAGTTCATGACTCAGTTTCTCATCTCAAGAAATTAACAGTCACCAAGTGCCATTGATTCTGTGCCTATGTTATCCTGTGCCTATGTTATCCTAACTTTTATATATATATATATATATATATATATATATATATATATAGAGAGAGAGAGAGAGAGAGAGAGAAAAAGAGATGCATTATCACTCACAAGTAAGTGCACCTATACAAATTGTTTTAATAAAAAGTTAATTTTCTTCTAAACTGAAGGTACCAGGATTCAGGATTTTATTATTTCTAGTGGATCAATCAAAATGGATACAATCAAAATGGATATTATCAGGTATTATTTATTTCCAAACTCTGCAGCATTGAAACTCTGTAACCAAAAATAATATTTCAACACCTCTGTAGCTGAAAATAAAAATGCATATATATATATATATATATATATATATATATATATATATATATATATATATGCATTTACTGATGACCAACACTCTCATAATATATATATATATATATATATATATATATATATATATTTATATATATTATGAGAGTGCTGGTCGTCAGTAAATCACTATATGGTTATGTGTCGAACCAAGTGCAATATAATATGGAGAGTGTTCAATATCTATGATAGAGCTATTATAATAATAATATTTTCCATGGATTAAATATATAATAATATATATTTATTTATTATCATTATTATATATATATATATATATATATATGTGTGTGTGTGTGTGTGAGTATTTTTATTTTCATAACAATAATATCCAGTTGATATCCAAAGACTATGAGTGTGAAATATTCGTATATAGAATATATGGGGGATTTCATATATATATATATATATATATATATATATATATATACTGTATAAAGAAAATGGAAAGAAAAATACAGAAAAGATTTATTAATTAATTGGTTCCTCATCCATTTATATGTATTTTTCTTTCCATTTTCTTTATACAACATATCTGACAGATTAAACCTCATACCTTACTCAATATATATATATATATATATATTGATGAACCTCTCCACATGAGCAGGATACAGCACAGGGTCAATTTTATATGGAGTTTGACAGGTCTGATTAGAGAGTTTTCTTTTCCTAGACTGGTAGCCATACATAGGAGCCCAGTCTACCCTACTATGTACTCATAGATGAAGGAGGAATAGTTGGATTCATATTTTTTCCAAGGGTATTTGCACTATGTGAAA
Source organism: Sepioteuthis lessoniana (assembly GCA_963585895.1). Taxonomy (NCBI): domain Eukaryota; kingdom Metazoa; phylum Mollusca; class Cephalopoda; order Myopsida; family Loliginidae; genus Sepioteuthis; species Sepioteuthis lessoniana. The sequence continues at coordinate 61,644,091 of OY757908.1, forward strand.
TGCAAACAGCCTTGTCGATGATTTGAACTCAGTCTGCCATGTCCATTTACTATGACAGTAACCATTACACCATGAATGCCTCCATAAATTATGTATATATATATATATATATATACATATATATATATAGTTTGATTTGGTTTGGTTTGGTTTGTTTTAGTTGTTTAATGGCATATCAACCCCTTATGGCTTATCAAATGCAAATATTTTATTTATTGTTCTCAGTAAAAATCATTTGTTTTCACACAGTTATATGGTTTCTAGCATTTTTATCTAATACTAGTAATTTTCAAACTGATCCGTTTGACACATATTTGTCAGAGTGGACCTGAGAGTAATGGCAATGAAAACATACTCCATACTTCTGAAATCTCCAGAACTGAAGCCTCATCACTGGATGCAGTTTAGTATCATACCCAGGACATATATACGTTGCTCATAAATATATATATATATATATATATATGTGTGTGTGTGTGTGTGTGTGTGTGTATGAAGAAGGATAAATGGTAGATTTTGGTAAAGCAAACAAGATGAGAAAAATAAGTGGAAAAGTGGATAAACTAAGTACTGACAATGGATTCAGCAATGTCATTTTGTCCTTTACTTAAAAAAAAACTTTTTGGGGAAAGAAATGGGTTTTTCTCAAGTTCAGCATTGGAAGAAATAGATGAACGAAATAAAGATAAAAATAAAAGGTGGGTGGGGTAGAAAGAAAAGAGACAGAAAAGGAAAGAAAAGGAGAGATAGAGATATATGTTAGAGTGATGGTGGTAGGGGTTATTGGCTGTGACTGTGACCATCTGGGCAAATAGCTACAGTGAGGCAGATAGTGGGGAAGGCTACAGCCACAAACAAGCAAATCAAGTTTCATAAAAAATTTAACCAGCAGAAATGGACTATTTCAATATATTCTTATTTTTAGACTGCTTTAGACTTTGGTAATAAATAATACCTAATAATATCTGTTTTTATTGTATAACGTTTGACTAGAAATGATAAAATTCTGAAATGTTTGGCTTAGAAGAAACTTAACTTTTTACTTAAAGAATATTAAGGGTGTCCTTGATTATCAGTGATATGGTATTTACTGATGGAAAATAGAATTGTAACATTCTGAAGGATAGTGTCAATTTTGATCTGGGTATATTCTGGAGGGTAGTAAATATTTAGATAAAATTTTCTAAGTCTTGTTTTATAGTAATACTTACACCTGGGTACCATATACAAAAGTCTTTGAGAGTACAGGTTTATGTTGGTGCCCAAGAAGATATTAGATATTATTTATTACCAAAGTTTAAAGCAGTCTAAAAATAAGAATATATACTCTATCATCTGTGGACCTTGATTTGTACCAAATCATTTATTTTAAAAATTGTGAAACATACTGTGCAGACCAATGCATACTCAGGTTTCAAAATATGTATGGACAATAGCCACTTACTAGTGAAAAAATATTATATACTTTAACATTATTTTCACATTACCATATTTACCCAACCCCTCCGCTTGGGCAGGATATGACACAAGGTCAATTTTTAAGCGGAGTTTAACAGGTTTGAATTCAGAGTTTTCCTTCTCCTAGACTAGTTGCCTCACCAAGGCTGAAGAATCCAGTCTGCCCTACTATTTACCCATAGATGGAGGGAGAATAATTGGATTCATACCTTTCCCAGGGGTATTAGTGCTATGAGAAATGCAATCAGTTTTGTCCAGGATTTGAACTTGTGTCGCCGTGTTCATTTCCTACGACAATAACCATTACACCACGGGCACCTCCTACATTATTTTCGCATTACTGTGCATACAGTGTAATAAATCATTCAATTTTTTTTTTACCTTTCAATGCAGTTGAGAGAGTTATGAGAGCTACGATACCAATGAGTGAGGGATAGGCTTTGTTCAAATGTCGCTGTCTTTGGGTAACGTAACTTATTCTCACCATAAAATAGTGAGAAGTAACACAACAATTGAGATGTAACATATTCGAGATAAAAAAGAAACATTTTATTCTCAGTAGATTTACAAAGATTTGAGTTACTGTTATGTTTTGACCTTTTGACCTGGCCAAAAATGCCATTCAAGGTGATGCACCGGAAGGAAGTGACACATTCTAATGGCAGTTATGAGAGGAAATCGCGTGGGTGGAAATTGGCTGATGAAATGGTACGAGCTAAAAAATTCCCATGGTACACTACAGAGTGATGCACCGGAAGAGAGTGACCTCTGAACTGCATGACAGTTATTTCCGCTTGATGACGATTAAACATTCGATTTCAAAGATCAAGTGGGCGTTGAATGATTATATAACTCAGTTGAGTTTGACGAGCCAGTTGAATTGAGTTCCGGTTCCAGTTGAGTTCGACGCCCAGGGGGCCAGTGGAGTTGCCAGTAGAGTTCCAGACAGTTGGAGACGAGATGTGGTAGGGAAAGCCACACCCAACCGAGGGGGCCCTCGGGAATCCCCAATGGAGTTTGGGGTCCAGAGAAGTTGCTGATAAGATGTAGCAGATCACCCAGCAGAGTGAGCCCCTAGGCCTCCGGTTGAGCATCTAGAGAACAAGAAAGACACAACGTGACGGTCATAACAGTGGGGTCGAGATATTACAGTTTATGTTCGGTCTCCAGCTCCCTCTCACAGTAAATCCCACACAACCTTTTTGAACCCTTGCCATAAAGTGAGATGTGAATATTGTTAAAGAAGTCTTCCTGCATCTTTATCCTGCATATGTCTGTCTTTGTCACTGCGTCTTAATTATTGTGTCGTTATGATACGGCACATGACAATGCAACATTAGCTAACATTACATATGATAGTTAAGTCGTATCACATAATGTAGTTTGGTTGTTAACATATAATGTAGTGGGGGAGTCTCAATGGTTTAATGGCTAAAGTGATGGACTGCAGTTATGAAGTAAGTGTGTTCAAACTCCAGTTGTGCTATTACATTCACTTTTGGACTAATACCTTTGGGAAAAGTTTGAATCCCCTATTAATTGAATAGTATTACAGGTGTTCTTTTACAAGGATGGCTTTGGCATTGGATAACCCATGAAGGTTGATATGCCATTAAACAAAGAAGCCAAAACTGGAGCCATTGTTGTATAGCATGCTGAAAAAATGAAGAGACCATGACACATTTCTTTATAAAAATATAACTCTTTCTTTATTACTCAAGAGGCTGTAAGCATGAGAGAAACAGAGTTGTGGTCATGTCTTCACCAAGATTGCTCCTGCTGCTTTATAATGAATGTTCAACATCTTCTTGAAGTTCTGCAATTGTTTAGTGATTGTTTGATATCCATGTGAAAGCTGCTGCTGGTTTCTGATTGTTTGGCATCTCTCTGAAGCTACTGCTGCTAGGATCCATTTTCCCTCTGACTGCTGGATCAAATCAAATCAAATCAAAGTGGCTTGAATCAGTTCAGAAATTGACTTTGCTGAAAGTTGCATTATACTTTCTGATTGGTTGGAAAAAATTTTTATGACTCTTTATTTTCTTCTCTTCTATTTGTACCAAAAGTTGGTGTGAAGAGCCAGTTGAAATCTTAGTTCGATTTTGTCATATAAGTGAGCACTCTTGAGGTGAACACTTCTGATTGGGTTATTAAAAGGAATTTTGACTGGTTACAAAAAGACATTTGTCATTCTTGAGAAGTGAACATACAATCATCATCATCATCAAGGTGTGTCAACAGTATGGATTCTCTTGATTCTTTTTTGCCATCCATCCCTATCAGTCATCACTCTTGGCAAGTCTGCTTGACTACATCCAGTGTTTGCACCGAGATGATGAATGTAAATTTTTGCTGGTTGGCCTATACTGGTGTGTCCGTGTGAAGGAGTCCATCTGAGAACTTTGCTTAAGAGTTCATTCTTCTTGCACCAGTAGTGCCCACCATGTCTTATTTGTCTTACTATGATGATTTGTGAGATGAGAAGTAAGTGGCCATTCAACTATCATTTTGTAGAGTGCTACTTCCAGGATTTATTGGAATCAGTATGCAGCATCCTTGTTTGGTTCCTATCTAGCTTTTTCTTCATGTGTCTCCAAGTAATCCAATCATTCAGTAGTACTTTTATGGCTATAGCTTGGAAGAATTTCCATTTTATTTTATCAGAGACATCAGATTTCCCTTTTGTGGGACAATTTTTAGAGAAATTTAATCTAGTGAGTCAATCTTTGAAAGAAAAATAGTGTATTCTGTTAAGACCAGAATTAACATTAAATTTTTCTGAATATTATCGATTTGATTTGTAAATCAAAGAAGAAAAGAAGAACTTAAAGAAAGTTTATCAATAAAAAAAAAAAAAGAAAAAAGAAAAAGCCAGAATAATATTGTGTTAATTTAAAGTGTTTTTTCTTTTTAAAATTGATATTTGTGATTTCCCTAAGCATTTAAAAAAATTCACACTGATCTTTCCATTAATTTCTTTCGCTGTTTCCATCATTTTTTTTTGTCTCTCTCCAAATTTCGTCGTTTTTTTTTTTTTGTTTTTGTTTATGATACAATCTTTATTTTCCCTCAAACCATGCTTTATCCTCTCCTTTCCGTTTGTTTTCAAGTTTATTGTTTCTTTTTGTTTTCGGTGCCGTTTTGTCGTTTTTTCTGTTCTTTCCTGTAAAATTTCTCACTTCTTATCCATATTTTATTTTTGGTATTGAATGTTTAATTTAATTAAATTAATTAATCTTTTTATATTCATTACAATTTGCAAAGAAATAAATAAATGAACATGGGCAGCAAACTCAATAATTAGCACTTTGAAGTTATCTCCCGTGAAAAAAAGATCCGTTACATAAAGCAGGGCTTCTCAAAGTGGTCCATATCGGCACCTGAGGTGAATAAACTTTTGGTTGGTTTGTTGGGTTTTATGGCATATCAACCTTTGTAGGTTATTTGATGCCAAATTCATTTCATGTAACTAATCAGTTCTATTTCAAACAATTCAGTTTAACATAAGTACAGTTTAATTGTCAAAAACATTTCTATTTCAAACTATTCAAGCAGTTATATTAACAATTCAGTTTAATATAAGTACAGTTTCAATGTCAAAAATAGTTCAATCTAAAACAATTCAGTTTAGTATAAGCACACAGTTTGAATGTAAGTATAGTTTAATTGTAAGACATCTATTTCGAGCAATTCAGTTTAGTTAAGCAATTCTAATTCAGCTAATTCAGTTTAGTATAAGTACAGATTTTGTTTACATACTGTTACATGTCAGAACCGTTCTAAGTTAAACAATTTAGTTTGGTGTGAATACAGTTTCAATGTCAAAAAACAGTTCTATTTGAAATAATTCAGTTCAGCACTAGCATGCGGTTCAAAATGTAAGCACGGTTCAATTGTCAAAAACATTTATATTTCAAGATATTCAGTTTAGCGTGAGTATGCCGTTCAGTATAATGAAAGAAGCATGGTTTTGTTCTATTTAACCCATAGATAGGACCCTTATCAGGTACTACCACTCCGGGCCAGAGTGGATCTGGGAGCGATGGCAATGAAGGGGTACTCCGCATTCCCCAAAGCTCCAGCATTGCTGGAACCTCACCATTGGATTGTTTAGTGTCATATCCAGGACACTCGTTGGGGGGGTCTTACCCCTCTGCAGAGAAGCAGTCGGTGTATTCTACTGCCCCAGCCGACTGGGCAAGAATAAACTTTTGACTGAGTGAATAAAGACATAGGGTTACACAGAAAGTGAATTTACTTGTATGATTTTCCGATCAGTGTAGAAATCTTCCAAGTGGTCCTTTTCACTCTCTTGGATACCATTTGATAATTTCATGGGTCCACTTGTTGTTTGTGAACATTGTGAAGCATCCAGTTTTCTCCTTTTAGTTCTCCATGATCACATCATCACTCTGTTCCAATCTCAAATTATCTCACTTTAGATGTTCTCCAGCCCATTGACATAATGGTTAGACTTTGCCAGTGGTCTGGGAGACCAGGTTTCAATCCCATGTTGACTCAAAAAATGGTACTTGATGTCTCCTGGCTTAGCACTCAACATTATAAGGTATGGATCAAGAGTTGATAGAGCTATCCAGGGAAAGGAGTCGCGCTCTGCTCTACACCTTGGTGTATAAGCTATTGAAAAAGGAGCTTTCTGGTCATGTTCAACAATGGTCAGCCAACAACTACTTAGAAATTAGTGGTGAGCTGCAACATCATAGTGAGTTCAAAATCTAGTCAAGCTATTGCATCTACTTTCAGACTAATAGTCTTGGGAACAACATGACCCTCCTTATCACCCCCCACCCAACTATAGGTTACATAGCACAATTATTGTTCTTCTACAAGGATGACTTTGGAATTAAATAACCTTGAAAGGTTGATATGCAATTAAACAAAGAATCCAAACCAAACCTAACCTTCAGAGAAATTAAAAAGGATAATTAATATATACTGCTTAAAACTTAATTAGTATATACTAGTTAAAACTTAAAAGAAATTAAAAATGTGGCAAACAATTCACAAAATGTTTGCAAATAGAATTATTAGTTTTAGCAATACTTGAAACCATTTAACTATTAGTAAATAAATGAGGTATGGCTCATTTAAAAATTGCTACCTGGAAACTATTCCTTTACACATCATATATATTTAATATACATTAATAAAATTGTTGTAGACTCTTGAAAATTCAGTATGTTATTGCTATATATCTTATAAGATGACGGACGAATTTTTATGATTTCAGGTTGAAATGAACAGCTACAGCAGCAATTGGAATACACCCTACTAAAGTCTCATTGTCACAGCTGGTGAATTTCAAAAATGAAATCTGAACATTAGGACACTTTAGAAGAACAATATGCAATAAAATTCTGTTTTAAACTTGGAAAAAATGCCACAGAAACGTAGAGAATGTTTCAGACTGCTTTTCGACCATCTTGCATGAATTGAGCATCAGTCTTTGAGTGGCATAAGAGATTCAAGGAAGGCAGGGAATCTGTGAGGAATGATGAGAGGTGTGGAAGGAGTAAGGAAGTCAGAACACCAGAGTTGATTGGCCAAATGAAGAATTTCATGGATAAGGACCGTTGTGTGTCTATAGAGACAATAAGTGCACAGTTTGATGTCAGTGTGGGAACTGTACACACAATTATTCGCGAGGAACTGAAGATGCAGAAGATTTGTGCAAAGTTTGTCCCAAGGGTGCTCAGAGAAGATCAGAAAGGAAGACGTTGTCATGACAGCAGGGAGATGGTCGAGCTGATCAATTCAGATCATGCAGTTCTTGATGCTCTGGTGACCTGTGATGAAAGCTGGATCTACTGCTATGACCCAGAGGCCAAGAGACAGAGTTTCCAGTGGAAGCATGCTGGCTCTCCCAGATCCAAGAAGGCCAGACAGAGCAAATCCACCCACAAACTTTTGATGATTCCTTTTTTTGACAGCACTGGCATGATCTACCTGCACTGGGTTCCCACTAGACAGACAGTCAACAAGGAATACTATGATGAGGTTTTAAGGGAGTTCAGGAAGAGATTCTGTTGGAAGAGGCCAGTACTCTTCAAATTGGGTCAGTGGCATTTCCACCAGGACAATGCACCAGTCCACAACTCCATCCTTGTCACAGACTATTTGACCAAGATGGGCATCAAGACAGTTCCTCAGCCTCCCTATAGTCCAGACCTTGCTCCCTGTGACTTTTGCTTATTCCCTAAGATCAAGGAAAAACTTAGTGGCTGTCGTTATGAGACAATTGAGGAGATGAAAGAGGCTGTGATGAAGGTCATTGACAGGTCACATAAGAGGACTTCCATGGGGCCTTCCAGAAGTTGTTGGAATGGTACAAGTGCCTTGCAGCCAGAGGAGATTACTTTGAAGGGGATTAGAGTTTCATGTGTGTACTATCAATAAAAGTGCCCATACGAAAAAAAGTCTGGAGACTTATTGTGTGCTCCTTGTATGTTTTTTTGTTTACCAAAAAATGTTAAATTTTTAAAAGTACTAGGAAAATTATTTTACTTGCTAAAAAGTAGTTAATTATTTATCATGTCTATCAAAAAAAGTTTCCAAAACTTGTTTTACAGAAAAAAGTTTATGCATGACTTCACCCAACCTCATTGAGTTCTCTTTCAAGAGCTTTGTGTGACGGCAAATCGACTAAAATCCCAAAATGGGGTTTTATTTTTGCACGGGTGAAGACGGGGCAGGTTGGCACTTGATCCCTTATAGAATAAGTCCTCGTTCAGAGTTTTTTTCTCAGGCATATAAGAACTGGCATATTACGTGAGGGATTAATTTAGGGCTAGACTGACCGCAGCTGGCAAGGGGTTCCAAATTTCACACTATCCACACACCCACCAGGTCGCTTTCCTTCCTTCCCCTAGACAATGGAAGATATGGACCTATAGGTTTAGTCGTAATAATATTATATTGTAGTAGTCGGCAACTCTGGTTTCCCATGTGATATTTTAAAGGAATTAATAGGACAATTCTAAGCGAGATAACATAAGGCGAATAGAAGCTGAAAAGGAAGCATGAGGTAACAAATTCGTAGAAGACACGGCAAAGAACAACTTCGACCACGCGGTAACATTAAAATACATGAATCCTTTACTATACAAAGAGATACACTTTCAAAGTGTCAAATATATAATAAATGGACGGTCCACGAACATAAATATCTTTCTTCTTTTCTTTTCTTTCGTTTTCCTTCAAATTGAGAGAGAGAGAGAGAGAGAGTAGTATATAAAATTTGGGTATAAAGGAGAAATAGCCCCAAAGTTACTTATCTTATTTTTCGACGGGGTTCCACTGGAGAATCTTTCTTCTTTTACGGGCTAATAGACTTTATGCTATTTTTAACACTGGCTTGAAGAACTTGGGTCCCTCGTGTCCGAGATAAGTTTTTGTCTTCTTCACCCGGAGTAATGGCTATGGGTCTGTCTGCCATGAGCCCTTTCCAATAACTAACTTTTCTTCTCATTTTTTTCGCCGACGGGAGAAGGTGCCACTTCCGTTTTAGGGTCCCAGCCAATCATTTGGCTTCTTCCTCCTTCCCCCTGGTGTCTGGAGACCTGAGGTTACTAAGTACCAACATCTGTTGGTTTCCCCTCTGTAACCTACATTCTTTCTTAACAGTCACTCTTTGACGGCTTGATACTGTCAATACAAACACGAGGAGTAGTAATTTTATCTCCCTCCTCCCAGTGGGATATCACGTGACATTTGATTAAAAAAACAAAACATGATGAATTAAATGAAAATGAATAATGAATCAACTAATCAGTTGCCACACTTCATTTTGGTTTGATCCAATCAATAAGCTGGTCACATCAACCCTTAGCATCTTTATAATTATCTCAACTCTATTCTTTATTGCTCTTGAGGCAAACAAGTACCCAATCTTATTTTATCTTTATATAAGGTGCTAGAAGGAAGTGGCTTAGGATCAATTGCACTGAGATAGAAATATTTTAAACCATTTAAACATTGTGCAAGCAAATGATTAATACTAAATTACTTTGGAATACTTGATAAATAGAATTACTAATGTTGATTAGCAATACTTAAAGTAAAAGTAAGTAAAGTTGGTGACCTTAGTCGAAGGTGACCCGACGGCTTCCTTTTTAATAGCTACTATACCAATCAATCATATATACTATATTACTCCACTTTATTCTTGATATGTACTTTATAACGCTGAGTATTAAGCAAGGTGGCATCAAGTACCATTTTTTGAGTCTTTGGTATGACTCACCTGGGATTGAACCCGGGCTCCCTGACCATTGTTTAAAACCATTTAACTGTGTGGAAATTAATGATTAAGATTTGATAGAATTATTAGTGTCTTGTAGAAATACTTGAAAACGTTTAACTGTGTGAAAACAAATGAGCTCTAATTGAATGACAAAATTACCTACAAATTATTTGCTTACAAATCACGCACACACACACACACACACACACACACACTCATATATATATATATAAAATATTACATGGTACTGTCTGTGACCCTAGGTTTCATGCAGTCAGTAATTGTCTGACTGCTGATTACATGAAACCCAGGGTCATAGACAGTATCATATAATATATATATATATATATATATAAATGCTCTATCATTGATATTGAGCACAATTTAACAACACTCAACATTTGGTCCTCCATTAACTCACCAAGTAAGCTAGTAAGAACCACAAACCTCTTATATATATATATATATATATATATATATAACAGGATGTGGCATTGAATAACCCACAAGGGTTGATATGCCATCAAACCAAATAACCAAACCAAATTATTGTATAATTGGTAAATCTTTTACTTATTTGGATTTAACTTTGATAATAATAAACATTTTTAACAACTGATTCAGTGTGAATTTTAAATTGACAAAAGATTTAAAAATTCTAAGGAAGGAAGCAACAGATTAGTAGTCATACTAATATATATATATATATATATATATATATATATCATCCTGTCAGTGAGGCTGTGAATACACTGTACAGTGGCAAGACATTCTCAAAAAAAGGGCTATTCTGGGTGTGATATTAAACTGCATCAGATGTTAAGGCTCCAGTTTTGGAATACCTCTTCATGGCCATTACTCCGAGGTTCACTCTGACCCAGAGTAGTGGTACCAGTTAAATTTTCATCGAATTGGTCTATTAAAAAATTATTTGTATTTAACCACCCCACTAAAAAAATCTTAAGAAACAACAACATAAAGAAATGGATACACAGACATACAATGAATATGATTCACTAACCTTGAAATATAAAATAAACCTTGATGGGTTGTCATGCAAATAAAATCAGACAACCAATCAATCATATATATATGTATATCAATCTATAGTCTAATGGGTATAGTGTTTGCCAATGGTCTGAAACACCAGGGTTCAATCCCAGGTCAAGTCATACCAAAGACTCAAATAATTGTACTTGATGCCACTTTGCTTAACACTCATCATTATTAGGTACGGATCAAAGGTAAAATGGAGCAATCCAGGGAATGGAGTAGCACCCTCCCTATACCTCAGTATAGTAACTATTGAATGGCCCCCTTGCCTTTGGGTAACCCTTGACAATGGTTGTCTAGGTAAATAAATTTGGCGACCATAGTCAAGGGTGACCTGAAGGGTCCCTTTTCAATAGCTACTACACCAAGGTGTAGGGCAGGGTGCTACTCCTTTCCCTGGATTGCTCCACTTTACCCTTGATCCTAACCTTATAATGCTGAGTGTTAAGCAAGGAAGTACCAAATACCATTTTTTAAGTCTTTGGTATGACTCGACCTGAGAGTGAACCCTGGTCTCCCGGGCCATTGGCAAACACTCTACCCACTAGACCAATGAGTCGGAAGGTTGGGAGGCATTACCACAATAAAAGATGTGCTCAAGGTATAGCTGGTCAATACCCTACATGCTAATCTCTTCAATAGGACTGTTTTGCCTGTGATGTAATATACAAGCAAAACATGGGCAATGATGAAAATGGAAGAACTGTGACTGGTTATGACAGAGGCGTATGGAGAGATCCATGATGAGAATATTGTTGTGTAGATACATCCAAAGTAAGATAATTCAGGAGTGGAGCAGAATGAAGCAGGTGATCAAAGAGAACTGAAAGCAGTTCTTTTGGGTTGAACATGTGATGAGGTTTATAACAAATAAGTAGACCCATGCAGTTGTCAAGTGTTATCTGAGAGATCAGAATGGATCACTTGATAAGAAGACAAAATCGTCAAGTAATTCGCGTCAATATGGAGAAGAAGAGCAAGATCAAGAATGGAATGGAAGGGCATTGTAACCAGAGAACCTGGGCCATAATATATATATCATCAAGTTGCACTGCTAGCATGGATTTCCCGAACTCTCTCGCACCATATTGTCTATCACATCCAGCAGGTCTTTTAGACTACATTCTTAGTCTACACAGAGCTGTTGGAGGTAAGTTCTAGTTGGTTGTTATATAGTGGCTTGTATCACATGACTTCCAGTATCGCGGAAGTATAAAAGACGCCATGTCTCTTAAGCTAGGGAGACAGAAGCAGAAGCAGATAGATAGCTCCGAAGGACGTTAGTCAGCAGTAAGACCAACTGCGGATATAACACCTACAGTGAGAGACTTATAATGCTAGTTGGACTGTACCACTTGAGTTAATGAATAATTAAGTTTATTTCACTGTGTATCATTTTCTTTACCATGATACAACAGTTGGCCACCACTAGCACGTCCATGTAAAGAGGTTCATTGAAGAACGTCACTTATAATTTTGTCCTTGCTTCTCCAGCAGTGTCCTGCATGCCCTTTTTTCTCTTATTTGGATGGTTTTACCAATAGGAGGTAGGGGGAATGTTGCTTCTAACAGTATGTAAATATTGAAATATCAAAAACATAATATATATTTCTGTTTTTTGTTAAACCATCTTCAGTATGATGTTAGAATATAATGTTATCATGCATCATTCCAAAAAATATTTTCAAATGAAAAAATGAAAAGTTAAAATTAGAAAATTCTTAGCATTTCATTATTGTTGAAAGCATTCGGTTTCAAAATGTAATGACATAAGTAGTGTTTAAAATTTTTTTTAAAAAAGCCTAACATCTTTACAGCAGATTTAAAATATTTAAAAACTTTTTTAAGAATTTTAAAAAAATCTCCAAAATAACATCTATGTGTATAGTTTAAAAATTTTTTAAAAACTTTTACATTAAAAAAGGAATTTATTTTTTAATTCTATTTTTATATCAAATAGAATAAAGTATTTGTTGTGGTTTGCAATAAATATCAATGAAATAACGTAACAGATCTTTTTTTATAAGTAAAAAGTGAAGTTGGCAACCATAGTCAAGGGTGACCTGAAGGCTTCCTTTTTGATAGCTACTACACTAAGGTGTAGGGAGAGTACTACGTCTTTCCCAGAATTGTTTAACTTTACCCTTGATACGTACCTTATAATGCTGAATGTTGAGCAAGGAGGCATCAAGTACAATTTTTTGAGTCTTTGGTATGACTCAACCTGCGATTGAACCCATATATATATATATATATATATATATATATATATATATATATATATAAAAGTAACTAAATTCGATTTGAATTCCATTTGATGATCTTGAATAAACAAAATAGATCTATTATGGAAAGGGAATACTATTTCTAATTTTTTTTCTTTTTAAGCATATATATATATATATATATATATATATATATATATATATATATATATAAGAAAAAGACATCAATTATTTATCTCGATTGAACTCTTTACTTAATCACATTTTCACAACAAAATTTCGGATATCGTTTGTTGAACTAATATTGGAAAATTTCTGATTGATGTAGTTCGCTGACATTAATTATCTCCCTTACATAAATCAGTAATGAGAGTCAACATTGTTAACTCCCTTTACTCATTAGAAAAAAAAAAAAAACTCGTTTATCAGATGTATAAACGTTTGGCTTATAAAACAATTTATGAAAACATTTTTTTAAAGAAACAATATATAATTAACTTCTTTTTAGCAAATGAAATATCATAAAAAAAAATAATGATTTTTTTCCTTTGTTTTCTTTTTCTGATTTTTATACGTAAATTTAGAAATAAATTTACAAAGAAAAGTTTATTAAATAAAAAAAAATGTACACTTTAAATTACATGTGCTTGTATCATAATTTGTATGTTGATTATTTTATTGATAATCCTTAAAAAAGTAAAGTTGGTGACTGTAGTCGAGGATGACCTGAAGGCTCCCTTTTCAATAGCTACTACACAGAGGTTTAGGGGGGAGGGCACTACTCCATTCCCTGGATTGCTCCACTTTATCCTTGATCCTTACCTTATAGTGCTGAGTGTGAAGCAAGGCGGGATCAAGTACCATTTTTTGAGTCTTTGATAGGACTCAACCTGGGATTGAACCCCAGTATTTATTGTTATTATTCAGAATTCATTTCCTTGCTCATCAAGAAACAAATAAATAAATGTGCTTAGACCAGTTTAGATTTAATGTTCAATTTATTTTCATCTGTTTATGAGCAGATACCAACAATTTTATTAAAATTAAATAATTTATGAACTTTTGAAAGATTTTCTCATGATCATTCATGAAATATTTTATCATTTCTTTGCGTAATTCTTTGTTTCTTTAAGAACAAACTTCCAAAAGAAGACTTCAAAGTGTTCTTTATTTCTTCCTTTTATTCATGTCCGTCTGTCTGTCTATATATATATATATATATATATGTGGATGACTATTGAGATATATACTCCCCTACCCCGTAAGGTTGAGTTCTCTGGCGAAGAAGTAATCGTGTTGCCATTAGCGTTTATAGCAAGCCTCTTCATAGATGAATTGAGGTCTCGACAACCATTTGAACGGATGTATGTAAACAATAGTAATTGTGATTCATAACCGTTTAAAATTTACTTCACAGCTAATATCTCCATGTGGCTGAATAGTTAGAAGCTTTGGCTTGGCGTTTGAGTCAACCGGGTTTCGATCCCAGCTACGGGAAGATACTGTCTAGCCACACTGATGAGTTCTGATAGAACGAAACAGATCTGTCTGTGGATGACTATTGTGATATATATATATATATATATATATATATATATATATATATATATATATATATATATATATAAGTAAGTAAGTAAGTAAGCTGACTGTGGTCAAGGGTGACCCGAAGGCTTCCTTTTCAATCAAGGTGTAGGGGAGGATGCTACTCTTTTCCTTGGATTGCTCTGCTTACCCCTGATTCATACCTTATAATGCTCTGCTTACCCTTATTCATACCTTATAATGCTGAGTGTTAAGCAAGGAGGCATCAAGTACCATTTTTGGAGTCTTTGGTATTCTAAATAATCTATGATAGTTAATAAGGTAAAAAGTTTAGCTGACTACAATTCTTTCTCTCTTAGTGATTATTCAGGGGGAAGAAGAGTAAGAATAAAAAAAAAACCCCAAAAAACCCTAAAGTATATATACATACATAGGCATGACACACGAAAAAAAGAAAGAAAGAGAGAAACAGAGACAAAAATTTATCATTGATAATTAACTCAAACTGAAAATTTGCAGACCCAAATCCTGGAATTAAAAAGAAACGCAACCTTATCAAAATAGTCACCACTATATAAATCAAATGGAACATGGAAAGGAACCATTTAACTTCCTAAAGACAGTATAAAATGCTTGAAACAAATAACTTAAAAATAAATCCCCTTGTAGGCCTATTTAAAGCATTTACTTTTTTTGTCTCATTGGAGCAACAAAAAAATTTATATACATACATATATATATATATATATATATATATATGGAGATCTGGCATTAAACAACCCTCAAGAATTGATATGCCATAAAATACCACCCAACCAAAAAGCTAGATTAAAGAATTTAGATTTATGGTATAATTTTTTTCCAAGCCATACAGGGGAAAAATCATTGAGAAAAAAATAATTATCTTGTTATTTATATTTCAAAAACAAATACCACAATAGTTAAGATATGCTAATTGAACTACAGTTCAATGTTAGTTCTTACTGGCCTCAACAAATCATTTGGCATATAAAACTGAAATGAAAGATGGTTCAAACAAACGAATGGTCAATTGAAACAATGGAAAGGATTGTAAGAATCATTCAAGAAGGCAATTCACAGTAATCATTTACTAAGCATTACTTAGTTTAGCATAAGGCCAGAAGTATGAGGCACTAAGTGAGGATCAAACTCACTAACAATAGTTTGCTAATCTAGCTTGCTAACGATTACACTTCTGAAAATATCTTTGATGGATTGATGTAGTCATTTACTAAGGTTAGATTTGTTTGGCACAAGGCCAGAAGTAAGTGGCGCTAAGTGAAAATCAAATTCCTTCTTATAGTATCACTAGCTAACACATATGGCAGGCAAGCTTAGTCATATACACATACTATACTTCTTCTCTTCTGACAGACTAACAAAAATGGCTTATTATTTGACTTGCCATAGCTCTTGACTGTGTCATCAACCAAAACACAAGCCCAACTATCTTGACTTCATGGGTTGGTCACACACAGAAGCTTCATTCATAACCTCACAAAATGGTGGGTATAGAGACCTCTTTTCCATGCTGACTCTGTTTTATCCATGACTCATGTATGTATTTACCCAACCCTTCCACCATAGGCAGAATGTGACACAAGATCAATTTTTAAGCAGAGTACAGCTGGTTTGAATTAAGATTTTTCCTTCTCCTAGACTGGTTGCCTTACCAAGGCTAATGAACCAAGTCTGTCCTACTATTTTCCCATAGCAACAGGGAGAATGGATTGATTCATGCCTTTCCCAAGGGCATTAGCCCAAAGTAAAATGCAAACTGCTTTGTTCAGGATTTGAACTCAGGTCACCAATTCTTCATCCTATGACCGTAATGCTCAGCACACTCCCATGACCAAATTAAGCTCTCAAAGAATGCAAAGTCAACCACAAACAACAGTAAAATAAGAACTACTAAAAGTAAGTCTATGTTCCAACTTTTTCTTTCCACAAATAAAAGTTTTTTCACATACCCTTCAGAGCAACAGGACTAATCCTCTCTCACACACACACACACACACAATCTAATATACAGACCGCTACAAGGAGTCCCTTTCTCAAACTCAGAACAAGAATATTTAAGTTTCATCAAAATAGACATGCATATTGTAAAATTATCATGTATGTTCTGTTTTTAAAGAGACCCTATCTTGTTAAAGCTATTTGTTTGCTTGTTACCATTTCTTTCAACCACTTTGATAACCAGCAAGTAATACAATGTTGTCCTTGTTAAGTCAGTTTTTCTCTTTCAGTTTCTCTTTCTCTTTCCTTACAATGTCAGACACATGTACATAAATAAATAATGTTATAAATAAGAGTATGTATGAAGGTTATTGGATTTGATAATTTTTATAGTCAATCATTTGTAATGCATTTTTATAGTAACTCATCAACTATGCATTTTCATAGTAGATAATTTGCAATACATTTTTATAGTAAATCATTTACAATGTATTTTCATAGTAGATAATTTGCAATATATTTTCAAAGTAAATCATTTACAATGCATTTTCATAGTACATAATTTGCAATATATTTTTATAGTAAATCATTTACAATGCATTTTCATAGTAGATAATTTGCAATATATTTTTATAGTAAATCATTTACAATGTATTTTCATAGTACATAATTTGCAATATATTTTTATAGTAAATCATTTACAATGTATTTTCATAGTAGATAATTTGCAATATATTTTCAAAGTAAATCATTTACAATGCATTTTCATAGTACATAATTTGCAATATATTTTTATAGTAAATCATTTACAATGCATTTTCATAGTAGATAATTTGCAATATATTTTTATAGTAAATCATTTACAATGTATTTTCATAGTACATAATTTGCAATATATTTTTATAGTAAATCATTTACAATGTATTTTCATAGTAGATAATTTGCAATATATTTTTATAGTAAATCATTTACAATGTATTTTCATAGTACATAATTTGCAATATATTTTCAAAGTAAATCATTTACAATGCATTTTCATAGTACATAATTTGCAATATATTTTCAAAGTAAATCATTTCCAATGCATTTTCATAGTAGATAATTTGCAATATATTTTTATAGTAAATCATTTACAATGCATTTTCATAGTAGATAATTTGCAATATATTTTTATAGTAAATCATTTACAATGTATTTTCATAGTAGATAATTTGCAATATATTTTTATAGTAAATCATTTACAATGCATTTTCATAGTAGATAATTTGCAATATATTTTTATAGTGTATCATTTACAATGTATTTTCATAGTAGATAATTTGCAATATATTTTTATAGTGTATCATTTACAATGCATTTTCATAGTAGATAATTTGCAATATATTTTTATAGTAAATCATTTACAATGCATTTTCATAGTAGATAATTTGCAATATATTTTTATAGTAAATCATTTACAATGCATTTTCATAGTAGATAATTTGCAATATATTTTTATAGTGTATCATTTACAATGCATTTTCATAGTAGATAATTTGCAATATATTTTTATAGTGTATCATTTACAATGCATTTTCATAGTAGATAATTTGCAATATATTTTTATAGTAAATCATTTACAATGTATTTTCATAGTAGATAATTTGCAATATATTTTTATAGTAAATCATTTACAATGTATTTTCATAGTAGATAATTTGCAATATATTTTTATAGTAAATCATTTACAATGCATTTTCATAGTAGATAATTTGCAATATATTTTTATAGTGTATCATTTACAATGCATTTTCATAGTAGATAATTTGCAATATATTTTTATAGTGTATCATTTACAATGCATTTTCATAGTAGATAATTTGCAATATATTTTTATAGTAAATCATTTACAATGCATTTTCATAGTAGATAATTTGCAATATATTTTTATAGTGTATCATTTACAATGCATTTTCATAGTAGATAATTTGCAATATATTTTTATAGTGTATCATTTACAATGCATTTTCATAGTAGATAATTTGCAATATATTTTTATAGTGTATCATTTACAATGCATTTTCATAGTAGATAATTTGCAATATATTTTTATAGTGTATCATTTACAATGCATTTTCATAGTAGATAATTTGCAATATATTTTTATAGTAAATCATTTACAATGCATTTTCATAATAGATAATTTGCAATATATTTTTATAGTAAATCATTAACAATGCATTTTCATAGTAGATAATTTGCAATATATTTTTATAGTAAATCATTTACAATGTATTTTCATAGTACATAATTTGCAATATATTTTTATAGTAAATCATTTACAATGCATTTTCATAGTACATAATTTGCAATATATTTTTATAGTAAATCATTTACAATGTATTTTCATAGTAGATAATTTGCAATATATTTTTATAGTAAATCATTTACAATGTATTTTCATAGTACATAATTTGCAATATATTTTCAAAGTAAATCATTTACAATGCATTTTCATAGTACATAATTTGCAATATATTTTCAAAGTAAATCATTTACAATGCATTTTCATAGTAGATAATTTGCAATATATTTTTATAGTAAATCATTTACAATGTATTTTCATAGTAGATAATTTGCAATATATTTTTATAGTAAATCATTTACAATGCATTTTCATAGTAGATAATTTGCAATATATTTTTATAGTGTATCATTTACAATGCATTTTCATAGTAGATAATTTGCCATATATTTTTATAGTAAATCATTTACAATGCATTTTCATAGTAGATAATTTGGAATATATTTTTATAGTAAATCATTTACAATGCATTTTCATAGTAGATAATTTGCAATACATTTTTATAGTAAATCATTTACAATGTATTTTCATAGTAAATAATTTGCAATATATTTTTATAGTAAATCATTTACAATGTATTTTCATAGTAGATAATTTGCAATATATTTTTATAGTAAATCATTTACAATGCATTTTCATAGTAGATAATTTGCAATATATTTTTATAGTAAATCATTTACAATGCATTTTCATAATAGATAATTTGCAATATATTTTTATAGTAAATCATTTACAATGCATTTTCATAGTAGATAATTTGCAATATATTTTTATAGTAAATCATTTATAATGCAAAGTCATATTAACCCAGTCAAGAATGATTTGATTTTTTTTTAGATTTTAATACTTGGAACCATTTAACTGTGTGCAAACAAATGAGCTCTGTCTCATTTATCAACAAAATATGTTTACAAATCATACATTTAATATATATATAAAGAAGTCTTGGCATTAAATAACCTACAAAGGTTGATATGCCATAAAATCCAACCATGAAACCAACACCCAAGTCTTTTGCAATGCATTTTCATAGTAAATCATTTACGTTGCCTTCCCAGACTAAAGCTTCTCTATTTTCTTAATAAATCAGTTGCAATGCATTGTCATAGTCAATCATTTGCAATGCATTTTCATAGTAAATAATTTACAATGCATTTTCATAGTAAATCATTTACGTTGCCTTCCCAGACTAAAGCTTCTCTATTTTCTTAATAAATCATTTACAATGCATTTTCATTGTAAATCATTTGCAATGCTTATTTACAGTAAATCAATTGCAATGAATTTTTATAGTAAATCATTAGCAATACATTTTCATAGTAAATCAATTGCAATGCATTTTCATTGTAAATAATTTACAATGCATTTTTGTCATAAATTATTTGTAGTCCTTTTTTATAGTTACTATCTTATATTTTTAAAAACATATGCTCACACATAAGCCAAAAAGAAAAATCAGTTTCACAACTCAGGATGATCTGAATCTAAATAAAAATAATAACACTTTCCATGCCCCTTTTTTTGTTTCAAATTGAATAATTGATAAAATATAAATTACTATTTCTAGGTTTATGCTCATTCTTTACATAAAATATTTCTGTTACACAGAGAACCCAACAGTATTTTAGATGATACAGTTCAAACTAGTTACAAGTTAATAACTGCTTGTTCCATTATATTAAGGCAATATAGTAGACCAAAGATCCTATTTACCAACCCCTCTGCTCAGGCAGGATATGACACAAGGTCAATTTTTAAGCGTAGTTTAACAGGTTTGAATTCAGAGTTTTCCTTCTCCTAGACTAGTTGCCTCACCAAGGTTGAAGAACCCAGTCTGTCCTACTATTTACCCATAGCTGGAGGGAGAATAATTGGATTCATACCTTTCCCAAGGGTATTAGTGCTATGTGAAATGCAACCAGCCTCGTCCAGGATTTGAACTCGTGTCGCCGTGTCCATTTCCTACGACGATAACAATGACACCACGGGCACCTCCATAGTAGACCAAAGATAGATGGAATAGATACCTACATATGCAAATACCTACACATGAAAATGCCTACATATGCAAATACACATGCAGATATAGCAACAGATGTCTAAAAGAAAGCAGTACCATTTTTTCCCGGAAAAGAGAAAGCCAAATCAATAATCTCTTTTGGAAAACAAAAATCAAATATTGTATTTTTCAAAATAAAAAGAGGAAAAACAAATAAAAATGTTTATTTCTTGTATTTTTTCTTTAAGCATAATGATAATGATGATGCTAATGATGGTATTGGTGGCAGCGATGATTTTAGCCAGCCTTAGTCTGCAGGACAGGAAAATGCAGATGTCTCTCATTGAGGTTTGATTAACCTACCATCTCCCATGAGTTGGAAAGTTTTGTTTGATCAACAATCAATTACCTCTATCAGCTATACGCTATCAGCCACCCCTCCTATCTTGCAGTCCTTATTCCTCTGAGAAAAAAGAGTTAAAGGGAAAGATAGAGAAGGGGAAGTAGTTTAGTAGACAACAGCACACACACACACACACTCACACACACACATATATATATATATGTGTGTGTGTGTGTGTGTGTGTGTGTACAGTTGCATATATGTAGATATATTAATACTTAAATTCAATATAAACTAATAAGTATTTATACTCATTCACACATGTTCTGTAGATAACACCATGTTTTATATACATACATACATACATACATACACATATATATATATATATATATATATATATATACATAAAGTTGCATATGTAAATAAATTGGTATATATATATATATATATATATATATAAGCAAACAAGTATTCATACTCATTCATACATTTGCTGTAGACAACACAATGTTTGTATATATATATATATATATATACAAAGTTGAATATATGTAAATATATTGAGATATATGTATATTTAATATAAACAAACAAGTATTTATACACATTCATACATATGTGGACACACATAGTGCAATGGTTATCATTGGTGGAAAAGGAATCAGTGACCTGAGTTCAAATCATGCATGAAACTGTTTCCTATTGTAAGAAAGGCATGAACTAGATAGGAATATCAGATATCATATAACTGTGCAAATAAAGGATTAAAGAAGAATTTTAAAACAGTGCAATTAAAAGAAATGCAATGGAACATTGGAATATAGTTATGATTAAAATCAATCATTTAAGTTTTAAAAACCCATAAGGAGTTGATATAGTGTTAAATAACCAATAAGGAGTTGATATGCTGTTGAATAACCAATAAGGAGTTGATATACTATTGATAACCAATAAGGAGTTGATATACTGTTGAATAACCAATAAGGAGTTGATATACTGTTGAATAACCAATAAGGAGTTGATATGCTGTTGAATAACCTATCAGGAGTTGATATGCTGTTGAATAACCAATAAGGAGTTGATATGCTGTTGAATAACCAATAAGGAGTTGATATGCTGTTGAATAACCTATCAGGAGTTGATATGCTGTTGAATAACCAATAAGGAGTTGATATGCTGTTGAATAACCAATAAGGAGTTGATATACTATTGATAACCAATAAAGAGTTGATATACTGTTGAATAACCAATAAGGAGTTGATATACTGTTGAATAACCAATAAGGAGTTGATATACTATTGATAACCAATAAGGAGTTGATATACTGTTGAATAACCAATAAGGAGTTGATATGCTGTTGAATAACCAATAAGAAGTTGATATGCTGTTGAATAACCTATCAGGAGTTGATATGCTGTTGAATAACCAATAAGGAGTTGATATACTATTGATAACCAATAAGGAGTTGATATACTGTTAAATAACCTATCATCATCATGTCGTGCTGGTAGCACGGATATCCCTGACACTCTCTCGCCACTTTTCCCTATCGTTCATCACCTCTGGCAGGTCTTCTGGACTACATCCCATATCCTCACATAGTTGCTGAATGTATGTTCGTGCTGGTCATCCTACTTTTGCACGGCCATGTGTGGGGGTCCATAAGAGTACATCACTTATGAGTTCATCCCTGCTTCTCCAGCAGTGTCCTGCATGTCTGGTTCGCCTAACTTGAATAGTTTTCGTGATAGGAGGCAGGTGGCCGTACAGTTGGTGTTTTGTGGGGTGTTGTCGCCAGGATTTGTTCAAGATTGCTCGCAGCATTCTTGTGTAATTGCTGTCTAGCTTCTTCTCCAGCCATTTTGTTAGAGTCAATGTAGTGCATCCATAAAGCAGTATCAATGTGACCACTGCCTGGAAGAAACTGTGTTTCATTTTATCGGTTAGGTCTGATTTCCATATAATCGATAGCCTATTGATAGCTGTCCATGCCTTTGTTAACCTCGTGTCGATGTCCTTTTCGGTTGATTCGACGCTGCTTCCTAGGTAAGTGAATTTGTCTACTAGTTTAAAAGGGGTTCTGTCTAGAGTGGAGATGTCACCCATTTGATTATAGCACATATATTCTGTTTTGTGTGCATTGACATAGAGGCCTATGCCTGCGGCTGCTCATTCCAAACTATGCAGTAGTGTTTCGGCTTGGTTGGGTGTATTTGCCAGTATCGCTATGTCATCGGCATAGTCGGTGTCGGTAATTGTTTTTGCGGGGTACCTTCTGCTTCTTTTCTTTGTCAGCTCGAAGCCGTTCTCTCTGATTTTATCAATCGATGTTCTAAGTACGTAGTCTAGACAAATGATAAAGAGGTATGGAACTAGCGTGTCCCCTTGTAGTACTCCTGCTACAATGTCGAAGTATTCTGTGTCTCCATCTGGTGATCGTACTTTTACTTTGGTGTTTCTATAGAGAATCGTTATTGCTGCTACGGTTTCTTTAGGTAGGCCGTATGCTAGTAGGATTTGTTCTATCTTTCCTCTGTGAATGGAATCGAAGGCCTTGGTAAAGTCGACAAATATTAATGTCGCTTGTAGGTTTTTTGCCCGTACACCTTCAAGGATTCTACAGATGGTTAATATTTGTGAGGTCGTGGATCTATTTCTTCGGAAGCCATTTTGGTTTTTCCTAAGGATGTTGTCGATTTTGGGTTCTATGCGGTTTCATAGTAGGGCATTGTAGATTTTGGCTGCTATGGATGTAAGTGTTATGCCTCAGTAGTTTTTGGCTAATCCGAGGTCACCTTTTTTAGGGAAGGGGAGGATGCATCCCTTCATCCATCTATCGGATTTTGATTATATACTGCGTTGCAGTGTCGGAGCAGTATGTTGTCGAATTGAATAACCTATAAGGAGTTGATATACTGTTGAATAACCTATAACTAGTTGATATGCTGTTGAATAACCAATAAGGAGTTGATATACTGTTGAATAAGCAATGAGTTGATATACTGTTCAATAAACCAAATCAAACCAAACCAAGTTCAAATTCTCAATAAGACTGTACAAGGTTCACTTTGAGATACTGCCCTTGGAAAAGACAGGAAACCATCTCTTCTGTCCACAGAATTATTTGTATATAACATGCACTTATGTATAATATGCATCCCTAGAGTTAGGCCATGAAATTCTGAAAAAAAAAATCCTGCCACTTATATAATATGCACTGGCTTTTCAAGATGGGAGGTAAGTGACCATACAGCTGCTGTTGTAAGTTGCTGCTTCCAGGATTCATCCAAGAATGTTGTACTGTTTTGGGAAGAATGTATGTATATGTAGAAACATAAATATATATAATTTTCTTCACTCTTCCTGGATTTCCCTTTGGTTACCATCCCATGCTTACTTCCTCTTGTACAAAATCGATTGTCACCGACAATTCTCTGAAGAGAAGTGACCAAAAGAAAGTGTCTCCTTTTTAAGGATTTTAATTTGATCTTGTGATTTTAAAATGTTCTTAACACCATACACTCACTTTTTAAAGCAATATATATAATTTTGTACATAACAATTATCAACATATATATATATGCTTACATTTCTTCAACAGCAGATTGCCCAGCCAGCTGGGGCTGTAGAATACACTGACTGCACCTCTGCAGAGGAGTAAGACCCCCCCCCCCAACGAGTGTCCTAGATATGACACTAAACAATCTGATGGTGAGGTTCCAGCAGTGCTGGAGCTTTGGGGAATGCGGAGTACCCCTTCATTGCCATCGCTCCCAGGTCCACTCTGGCCCGGAGTGGTAGCACCTGATAGGGCCCTATCTATGGGTTAAATAGAACTAACAGCATACTTATGCTAAAAGGAATTGAGTAAACTGAATAGCTTGAAATAGAAACGTTTTTGACAATTAAACCGTACTTACACTTAAACTGCGTGCTTATGCTTAACTGAATTATTTCAAATAGAACTGTTTTTCGACATTAAAACTGTATTTACACTTAACTGAATTATTACATATAACTGCTTGAATAGTTTGAAATGGAAATGTTTTTGACAATTAAACTGTGTACTTATGCTAAACTGAACTGTTTTCAATAGAACAGATTATTTACATAAAAATGGATTTGGCGTTCTATTGAAAACAGTCAAGTTTAGTTTGTTGAAGTTGGTTGGTTGGTTTGTTTGGTTTTATGGCATATCAACCTTTGTAGGTTATTTAACAGATTATTTACAAAAAAATGGATTTGGCGTTAAATAACATACAAAGGTTGATATGCCATAAAACCAAACAAACCAACCAACCAACTTCAACAGCAGAAAAGCTCAAATGATGCTATGTAAGCATGAATAATAAATACACAAGAAAAATAATTGAATCAACAGGCATCTCTCTCTTTAAAACCATTAAAAAAAGCTCAAGTTTCTGTGATAAATCACCTTATTTGGCTTAAGTATTTGTCTACATTTCTGAGACAAAACTTGATAATTTTTATCACTTAGAATATTCAGACTATTGTTTCATCTTCATTGTTATACTCACAATGTTTTGGCTAATGCATCCTTCAGCCTTCTTCATGAGTTTCAGGAGCTTACACTGAACTTTGAATTGGACCCTTTATTTAATCCACTGGGGTAGATTGTTCTAATTCCATTAAACATGACTGGGAACAAGTGTTAAGCAAGAGTAAGTATGTAACATACCCATGATACACGAATATGTGAAATGTACATAGAATGTTCATAACTCATATATAGATAATATAGGAATCCCGAAACACGAAAAACACTTGACGACTTCTTAGTTCAGGTACGAAACTTTTTATTACCTTTGAGTTAAAAGGTTTTTCGACATAAGGAAGAGAGCGGCACATTCTTTTTATGACGACTTTTCCATCTGCCCCCCCACCACCACCACCACGTGCGCACCCGCCGCAAGGCCACGGCGAGCTCTGAAAGTCAACCGTCTTCTTTCAAGGCAAAATCTCAACAAACTGACTTTTTCTCAACTCTCAGCTCACGCTTCCTGTACGTGATGTCATTCACATCCCGCAGTCACATTTTCTATCTGGGGTTTCTATTGTGACATCTCTGAATGACACATCCGCTTTGCGTGCACGTGAACACCTGTGCTCGTGTTGTACCTAACTAACCCATGCACTGAGCTGAAAGGTTCTCAGCCTAACTAAACCCAAAGGCAAAATATATAAAACAAAATCCCTCTGCCATTATATTACAAGTATTCTTTGTTATAATTACCTGTAGGTGGGATTGAACCTGTAACTTTCAGATGACTTCACTCAGAAGCACTAAAGTAGTACTATCTATCATTTGTTTGTTATGCCTCCTGGGGCATCTCCCCTTTTTACTATCTTCTTACATCAATCTTTAAAAAAAAAGAATGTTTGTATAGAACATACACTATTAATAATAGGAGATGCCCATGGTGTTTAGGAGGTACTATTTACCAACCCCTCCGCTCGGGCAGGATATGACGCAAGGTCAATTTTTAAGTGGAGTTTAACAGGTTTGAATTCAGAGTTTTCCCTCTCCTAGACTAGTTGCCTAACTAAGGCTGAAGAACCTAGTCTGTCCTACTATTTACCCATAGCTGGAGGGAGAATAATTGGATTCATACCTTTCCCAAGGGTATTAGTGCTATGTGAAATGCAATCAGTCTCGTCCAGGATTTGAACTCGAGTCGCCGTGTTCATTTCCTACGACGATAACCATTACACCACGGGCACCTCCTAGGTGCCCGTGGTGTAATGGTTATCATCGTAGGAATTGGACACGACGACACGAGTTCAAATCCTGGACAAGACTGATTGCATTTCACATAGCACTAATACCCTTGGGAAAGGTATGAATCCAATTATTCTCCCTCCAGCTATGGGTAAATAGTAGGACAGACTGGGTTCTTCAGCCTTGATGAGGCAACTAGTCTAGGAGAAGGAAAACTCTGAATTCAAACCTGTTAAACTCCACTTAAAAATTGACCTTGCGTCATATCCTG
Source organism: Sepioteuthis lessoniana (assembly GCA_963585895.1). Classification (NCBI taxonomy): domain Eukaryota; kingdom Metazoa; phylum Mollusca; class Cephalopoda; order Myopsida; family Loliginidae; genus Sepioteuthis; species Sepioteuthis lessoniana. The sequence continues at coordinate 61,671,315 of OY757908.1, forward strand.
CCCGAGCAGAGGGGTTGGGTAAATATGATACACTATTAATAACATATGTATATACAGATCCAATTCTGTAATTAATCTGATCATTCCTTAAATACCCTATTAAATTCTTTTTCTTACCATTATTTACATTTTTAACTCATCACAACTGGGAGAGAAGTGACATATGTCATTTCTCATTGGCCAATTCCAGTTTAAAAGCTCATTAGCCATAGCATTTTGATTTTTTTTTTTTTTGAGGTGTGCGCTGTGTAGTTTTGTGTGCTTGGCAAACTTTTTACTGCAGGATTGCCAGCCGGAACAATAGTTTCGGTAGGGTCGCTTGGGAGAGCAAGTATGATGTTGAAAGACCCAAAACTTGTTAGGACCCCAAGAACATCACTGACGAGGCAATCCTGTGCACTTTTTAAATGTGTGACTTCAATGATATCGTCCAATTTAATCTTAAAATTTTCACTCTATTGCTTTTTTTAATCTGGTTAAGTAATTTGTTCCCAAAATATATTACTCTATAAATAAATCAAATTGGCTTGTAGACTTAGTTTTTTAAATCAGTTTTGACAGTTTGAGAAGAAATATTGTATAAAATGTCTACCATAATTAGAAATTCTATTAATCATTTTGAAAGTTTCAATTGGATCATCTCACATTCTTCTTTCTTGTAAAGTACTTAATCCTAATTTCTCTAATCTCTCCCAGTAACTGTAATCTCTTACTTTTTTAATTATTTTTATCACTCTTCTTTATATGCCCAATATTCAATATTACACTCCTATATTTCAACACTGGAGTCCAGGCTTGAATACTGTATTCTATATGAGGTCTTATTAGGGTTTTATATATTTTTAAAACAATGTTTGTTTCTCTTGAAATAAAACTAGTTGCACTAGATATCAGTAAGATAATTTAATGATATTAAATACCAATTTTTATTGATTAAACCATCTTGATTAAAGAACACAAATTAAGAAAAAAAACCCTGAGATTAGTCAACCAGTTCATATACCTCAGTAGCAATATCTCATCTACTGAAAGCAATGTCAGCATAAAAACAGGTAAGGCATGGATTGCTATTGACAGGTTTAACAAACATATGGAAATCTGATCTCTGATAAGATAAAATGGGAATTCTTCCAAGTTGTAGCCATATCAGTACTACTGTATGATTGCACCTCTTGAACTTAAACAAAACAACTGGATGAAAAGCTGGGAACTACGCAAGGATGCTGCTTGCTGTTTTGTACAAGTCCTGGAAGCAGTACCCTACCAAATGTAGCTGTATGACCACTTACCTCCTATCTTACGAACCATCCAAATGTGACAAGACATGCTGGGCACTGATGGAAAAGTAAGGACAAATTCATGAGTGATGTTGCACTAGATATCAGTAAGATAAACTCCTACATATGGACACACCAGTGTTGGCTAATCATGAAAAACTTACACACATCATCTCTGTGGGGACACTGGATGCCATCTAGAGGACTTGACTAGAGTGATAACAGATAGGACTGGATAGCAAGAGAGAGTCAAAAGCATCCATGCTGTTGGTAATGCCTTAATGATGATCTTTATTGATATATATCCAATAGATTTTTTACCACAAAGATTTTTAGTTGCAAAAACTTTTCAGTTTTAAAATATACTAAAAAAAATTCTTAATCTTTACCAACATTGTCACATAAACAGATTATGACAAATAGAATTGCAGTCGTAAATAGACTTCGCATATTCAGAGAAATTTCAGCTCTAAGTCTTTAAAACCTTGGGAGTCAAAACACATTCTTATAATGTCACATATAATTCATATAATGTCATGACAGATTCATATAATGTTATAACAAATTCCTCTAATGTCACAGCATATTCAGATAATCTCACAACACATTCACAGAATGTCATATTACATTCATATAATGTCATGATGGATTCATATTATGTCATAACATATTCTTATAATGTTACTATACATTCATATAATGTCAAAATACATTCATATAATGTCATGGCAGATTCATATTATGTCATAACACATTCATATGATATCACAATACATTCATATGATATCACTACACATTCATATAATGTCATGTCAGATTCATATAATGTCACGATAATACATTCTTATAGTGTCACTACACATTCATATAATGTCACAATTCATTCATATAAAGTCACAATACATTCATATAATGTCACAACACATTCTTATAATAACATGACAGACTCATTTTAAGTCATGACACATTCATATAATGTTACAACACATTCGTATAATGTCACAACACATTTATATAATGTCACAACACATTCATATAATGTCACAACACATCTATTTAACATCATGACAGATTGATTTAATGTCATAACACATTCATATAAACTCACGACACATACCTATAATGTCACAATACATTCATACAATGAAATAAACTTTATCTAATACTAATAATTTGTACACATTTATATGGTATCAAGTATTCCTATCTAATACTAATAATTTATACACAATTGTATGGTTTCAAGCAACTATTCTTACTTGATAATAATCATTATCTTACATAAAATTCTATGGTTTCAAATATTAAATGATAATCATTTGTAAATTATTAGAGCTTCAAGAAACAATTCTTAATAGAAATAATTCGCATACAGTAATATGGTACAAAGTATTCCTCTCTAATACAAATAATTTTCAAAGAAATCTTTTTGACTAACAGATGGGACACTAACAGGTACTACCACTCCAGGTCAGAGTGGACCTGAGATTAATAACAATGATAGTGTACTTCACACTCCCCAGATCTCCAGAACAAGTACCTTACCGCCAGATGCAGGTTAATATCGTACTCAAGAGATGTTGAAAAAAGGAAAAATAATAAAGCAACAGCCATCTCTTATTATATCAGCCATATGCAGTTTCCTTTTTAGTTGGTTTTTGGAAAAGGTTAGATTTTATGGCATATCAACTCTTCGAGGTCATTTAATGCTGTTTACACATATGCATATATATTCTACAGCCCCAGCCTACAGGGCTGTTTTTGGAAAAAAGAATATTGAGTTACTGAAGGTATCTGAGGTATAAGAGAGATAGATAAATGGAATTCTTTCATTATTTACAAATAGAATAGAGACAAAATTCTTGATATAATGAAAGAGAATGTTGTTTTACTTTTTCTATCATGTCTACTCCTAACTGTATAAATGAAAGATTGCTGCCTAAAATACAAAATATTTGATGAGTGTGATTTATTTAATTCATATTTGAATTTTACTTATACATAATTAAAAATGGATGGATAAAATGCCTTGATTGTTTTTCATTATCAAATAGAACATTGTTACCATATTTCATATCATGAAAGAGAATACTGTTTTTAATTTTTCTATCATAATGTCGTATATTGGGGGGAAAAAGTGACAACAACACTTATTTATAAAAATATACTCTTTTTTGTTTATTACTATGAAAGGTCAAAATTGGTTGTGTGAGAGATAGAGATGGATAACTGCTAAGATTTACACCATGTTGAGATAGATATATGTAGAGCCTTGCTTCTTTGTGCTTCTATGAGAGTGATACAGGGTAGCCTTTCAACTCAGGTTCCCCACTACCCAGGCTAGCACCCAAAACGGTGTGACTTTTCTGACTGCTGACTGACTGCTCTCTCCACTGACTGACTGCCAACATCTAACATATTCTTCCTTTTACCATCCCACCTACGCAATTGACATAGCATTTCTGCTGTCCCTTGTTTATCTTAAGACATAGCTGCACATCCTGTTTTGAATCCCCAAACTAACTGGTCTGTCAAAGGTCAATATGTAACAATTATTCAAATTTGTATTAATAAAAGATAGTGTGATTATAAACATTATTTGATGAGTTATTTCAAATTAATATGTTTGATTTTTATTTGTAATAATCAGTCAACTTTACTTCAATTTTCATTCTTTTTAGTGGTATGATAACCCTTCTAAGGTTATTTTATAACTAGAAGTTAGGGAATTGTATTCAATGTACATCTATATCTACATGTTTGTATAGTTATTTCTTGAGAGTTTTTTTCCCCTGTTCTATGAAACCAAGAATTCCTATCTAATACAAATAATTTGCACACAGTTGTATAGTTTCATAAGAAGTTGTAGTGTATTACCATAACAAGAATATAAAGCATAACTTTTTTTCTTGGTGAGGTTTAGAACTATTTGAACGATCATTATATATATGTATACATAGAATACCTGAAGGGTCTGAAGTAATCGACTTAGGTTTCACCAACCAGATCATCAGGAAAATTCTGGCAAAAGATGTTGGCCCAAATGACATTTCATTAATAAAATGGCCACCAGAAAGAACAAAAAATCAGCATTAAAAAAACACATGAAACAGAAAGAAAACACACATTCTATTTGCCAAGTAGCCAAGCTCTTTTATGCCTTCAAACATAAAGTATTTCAGATCTCTGGTTGAGTAATTCATTGGAGTTATTAGAAGAAGCTATAGCTCACTTTTCCTCTATACATAGGAGACAATATCTATCAACAGCTTTATATTTACAGTATCTTTTTTATTATCTCTCATTTCAATATAGGATCTATACCTTGCCTGTTTTTTAATTTCCCACACAGAGATAAACTAGTCCAGTGCCTGTCTTGTGCAAAACTACTTCTATGGTTGTAATATTTTAGTGCATTGAGCACTTTTATGTATTAGCTAAGTGTTTTCTTTTGGCTAGACATTGTGGTGATGGTTGATTATTTTCAAGGGGTACAAATGTTTTTAGTCTTTTCATTTTTTATTGAATTTTTTCCTGGATATCAGTTTGTGTAATATTTTTTTTATTTACAAATTGCATCATCTGGTTTTTTTCATATGGCCAGAGTTATATATATATATATATATATATATACACACACAGAAATATATATATATATATATATATACACACAAAGAATTATATATATATATGTGTGTGTGTGTGTTTAAACACAGAGAAATATATATATATATATATATATATATATACACACATAGAAATATATATATATATATATATATATATATATAAGGTATTCTTCAATCCAGTAAATCTGGAGTAGGGAACAATTCTGCCAGGACAAATAAATTATTCAAATTTCAAATATTTAATTATTCCTGGTAAAGAGCTCAAAGTAAATAAATTCACAGAACAAATATTATTTCAAGATTGTTTCTTTTCTGTCAATGCATCGGTAGGAGGGGTGGGAATACTTCTAGGACCGAGAGCGTTAAAAACACTGAACAGCATTGAGAGAATACAACCTAGGATGATGGCCGCAACGTTTAATGGCAACCCCAAAGCAACAATTATCTCCTGCTACAGCCCTACCAATGTTAGCGAAGAAAACGAAATAGCCACCTTCTACGAAGATCTATCCTCCCTAGTACGTAGCATTCCGAAACACAACCTGCTAGTCATTGGCGGAGATATGAATGCACAAATCGGGAAAAACAGACACAACAAATACAGCCTACACTACGCGTCTAACAGGAATGGACAGCATTTAATAGATTTCATGATAGAAAATAGATTAACCTGCCTCAATACAAACTTTCAAAAAAGGGAGGGGAAATTATGGACCTACACATACGCGAATAAGAGTAAAGCACAGATAGACTACGTCCTTATAAACAGGAAATGGAAGAATAGTGCGATGAATTGCGAGGCATACTCCTCCTTCGAGGGTGTGTCCTCCGATCATCGAATAGTTACGGCCAAAGTACGACTAAGCCTAAGAAAAAACGCCACACGTAAAGCGACGACCAAGCACTATGACTGGGCCCTACTCAACAACAGAGATATTAGAGATAAATATGCATTAGAATTAAGAAACAGATTCGAAGCACTACAAGAGAAGGTAGAAATAGGCACCCCAAATGACGAATATGAAAATTTTGTAGAAGCACACCTGGAGGCGGCAGAAAAGTGTATTCCAACAAAACCTAGAACTAAATATAGAGTCCCTTGGGAAACGCTAGCAGCTAGAGAAAAACGTGCACTTGTGAAGACTGCCTCCAAAAACTATCAACAGAACCCAACAAATACAAATGCACGAGAACTAGAAAAGGCGCAACATCAATTAACAGGAATATACCTAAAAGAACAGGCAGAATACGTACAAAATCAGATAGATAAGATTAGAGACTCGGTGGAAGATAGGCAATCCAGGATAGCCTGGCAAACAATAAACGAAGTAAGTGGAAGGAAGAGCACAGCCAAAGCAAAATTGAAAGCTGCAAGCCAACAAGAAAGAATAAAACTGTGGGAACAGCATTTCAAAAATCTACTAGGAAACCCACCGGAAATAACGGATGAACCGATCACCAGAATTATTAGTAAGCAATTAGACGTAAAACTAGGTCCTTTCACCAAAGAAGAACTCGACACGGTTCTCAGAAGAATTAAAAATAGGAAAGCGGCGGGGCTAGACGAGATCCCCCCAGAAGTGTGGAAGACGAGACAATTCGACGATATACTGCTCCGCCAATGCAACGCAGTCTATAGTCAAAATAGGATAGAACGATGGACGAAGGGATGCATCCTTCCATTCCCTAAAAAAGGCGACCTCGGACTAGCCAAGAACTACCGAGGGATAACACTTACATCCATAGCAGCCAAAATCTACAATGCCCTACTACGAAACCGCATAGAACCCAAAATGGAAAACATCCTTAGGAAAAACCAAAATGGCTTCCGGAGAAATAGATCCACAACCTCACAAATACTGACCATCCGTAGAATCCTGGAAGGCGTTCGGGCAAAAAACTTACAGGCGACATTACTATTTGTCGACTTTACCAAGGCCTTCGATTCCATACACAGAGGGAAGATGGAGCAAATCCTACTAGCTTACGGCCTACCAAAAGAAACCGTAGCAGCGATAATGATTCTCTACAGAAACACCAAAGTAAAAGTACGTTCACCAGATGGAGACACGGAATACTTCGACATTGTTGCAGGAGTACTACAAGGAGACACACTAGCCCCGTACCTCTTTATCATCTGTCTAGACTATGTGCTTAGGACTTCGATCGACAAAATCAGAGAAAATGGCTTTGAGCTGACTAAGAGAAGAAGCAAAAGGTACCCCGCAAAAACAATCACGGACGCCGACTACGCTGATGACTTGGCGTTACTAGCGAATACGCCTAATCAAGCAGAGACACTACTACATAGTCTGGAACGAGCTGCAGCTGGCATTGGCCTACATGTCAATGCAAACAAAACCGAATATATGTGTTACAACCAAACAGGCAACATTGCCACACTAGACGGAGCCTCTCTGAAACTAGTCGACAAATTCACCTACCTAGGAAGCAGCGTCTCATCAACCGAGAAGGACATCGACACACGACTGACGAAGGCATGGACAGCTATCGATAGGCTCTCGATCATATGGAAGTCGGACCTAACAGATAAAATGAAACGCAGCTTCTTCCAGGCAGCGGTTGTGTCGATACTGCTATATGGATGCACCACATGGACGCTTACGAAGCGGCTGGAGAGGAGGCTGGACGGAAATTACACAAGAATGTTGAGAGCAGTATTAAACAAGTCCTGGCGACAACACCCCACGAGACTCCAACTATACGGACACTTGCCCCCCATCACAAAAACTATACAAGTTCGACGAACCAGACACGCAGGACACTGCTGGAGAAGCAAGGACGAGCTCATAAGCGATGTACTCCTGTGGACCCCCACTCATGGATGTGCAAGAGTGGGACGACCAGCACGAACTTACATACAGCAGCTATGTGAGGACACGGGTTGTAATCCTGAAGACCTGCCGGAGGCGATGAATGATAGGGAGAAATGGCGAGAGACGGTCAGGGATATCCGCGCAGGCGGCGCGACATGATGATGATGATGATATATATATATATATATATATTCCATTATGGTTTTAAGTATGTGCACAATATGAATGCATAATCATAACCTGTGCTTACATAAAACCAGTGGTTTCAGTGTTCTTCTGGAAAACATTACCTCATCAATACTTAATAGTTAATACAAGAATAGTGAGTTCAAGTCCGTTCAGTTGATATCAATGAACACCTTAGCCTTGCGAAACACTTTACTACCTGTTAACCACTGTACTTTTTTTATACGCGTAAAATACTCCAGGGACAATAATTTTATAAGTACCATAAATTGTGGTGTACAAGTCGACATTTTAAACCTGAAAAAATCCCTACAAAACAAGAGGTTGGCTTATCTAGAAGGACTAAAATGCAAACCTTTAACATAGAGTGGTCAACCAATAGAACAGTGCTCCTAACAATAGATATACAACCCTTACTGGAACTCTAACAGACTGCCATAAACATTTTCAACTTAAACTCATGTTTGTTTAATATACTTAACAAATAAACACAGAGATTAATATAAGATGATAAAATACAAATTAAGTATTATATTAATGTTATATCATCTCCCATCTCTAACAGCTGATACACTGACTGTAAACACTAACCAGAACATCATGGTAGCCTACTGTATGTTTGGTGATTGATCAATTCAGCAGGTCTAACTCAGAATTTTGAGCTAAAAATCATGAAGTTGACTTACATGCAAGGTTGACTTGTATATCACAATTCATCGTATGTATTAAAGAACTTTTGCATTTAAGCTTTTTGTACCCCATATTCACAGTAATGATAGCAGTTCTTTCTGAGAGTTGTTCAAAAAGTCCTCCGCCACATACAAAAGATATTACTTTCATTTCTGTGCATAACTGTATCCTATATCACTGTCCACAGAAATTCAAATGTTTGTTGTAATTTTTTTGTGAAAATTTTGAAAATCTGTAGGTGAGAAGGAAACCAAAAAATGAACAAGAAAGAAGTCAGAGTTGTGATCAAGTACCGGCATAAAATGAGAATGACCCTGCTCCTGCCCAAGGAAATTTATAAAGACATGGTCAATATACTTAGTGAGTACTCTCCTTGATATTCAACCAAAAAAGAAGTGGGTTGTTGATTTCAAGAGAGACACAGAGAGAGCACTAAAGACGTTCAGTAGTCAGGATACTCAAAATCAGCGATCACCAAAGATAGAGTGGAGGCCGTTCACCACATGACTGAGAATGATCAACATGTGACTGTCCAACACATAACAGTGACCATGAATATTAGTGTTGGCTCAGCTCAAGTTGTTTTGACTGATATCTTGGAGATGAGAAAGATGGGTGCTCCAAATGTGGACACCAGATCAAAAATTGAACAGACTGGAAATTTCAAGGACACTTTTAGCTAATTTTCAGGTTGATCCAGCCAAATTTTTGATTTTTGGGATCCAGGATAAGACATGAGTTTACTATTTTTTATCCTGAATCAAAGCAAACAATGGAAACACACCAATTCTCAACCTATCAAAAAGTTCAAGAAAGTGGACATTTTTTGATCAGGAGGTGACTTTTGTGTTTTGAGACAGTGAGAGAGTGATCCTGTTTGACTTCTTGCAAAGGGGTCAAACCATTACTTGAGACAACTCTGCATCAGAATTGTGACAGCTGAAAGAAACAATTGAAGAAAAAAGAAACAAAAGCTTTGAGCTGTTAGGCCGTTGCACGAGGACAATGTGCTCATTCACAGATCACAAGTGGCAGAGGCAGAAGCAACTAATTTTGGTTTTGAACTATTGCCACATACACCTTATTCATTTGAGCCTGCACCTTATTCATCTAACTTAATTACATTTGACTTTTATTTGCTTCTCAAGCTGAAATCCCACTTGCATGATGGCCATTGTGACGTGGTATGCGATGAGCGAGAGAGTGAAGGGGAGGTCAATACCCTTACCCCTTTATTTGAATCAACAGGCATTAAGACTGACCGTTAGAATGGTAGGGGAAAGAAGGTCAAGCTACCTGCACTCTGTGACTGGTAGTCTGTTGAACAAAAGAAGTCTTGGTCAATCGAGTGGAGTGACCTGACGCGGTGGTGGAAGAAGAAAATTGAATGATTGGCCCACGGGCTCTTCGCACTGAAAAGACCATCATCTGTAAGAGAAATTTGAAGAAGAAATTTTAGTTTGGACAAAAAACAGCGTCAGAACCACATGCTGAATTCAGCTGACTCTGGGAAGGTCACTCACCTGTAAAAAGGAGAGAAAGAAATCTGAAAGATTGAAAAACCGTCAAAGTTAAGTACAACACAAACTGTTTTTCTTCCACAATTCTTAAATATTGGAAAGTTATATGTATTCAAAAAAAAAAAAAAAAAAAAAAAGAGAGACTGTAAAGTTTCTATTTCACTGATAATTAAAGTTATTGAATGAACACAACTACAAGAATCAGTCCGGTGACTTAGACACTTTTCTCAAGTAAGAGAAAAAGAAAGAAAGAAAAAGAGAAAGAAGAAAAAAGGACTGTTGAGAGACATTTTTGTTTGATGCTTTCCTGTTGGTTCAACATTTTGTTATATTTTAAAAAGAAAAGAGAAAGGAAAAAGAACTGTTTCTTAAATCTTATTATTTGTTTGGTCATCACCTATTAAAATTTTGTTGTATTTTAAATGTACCCTTGTGTTGAAATCTTTTGGTTGTGTTATTTCCTCTGTTGATTTGACTTCCTCTGCATGTATCTGTCTCAGCCTCATATCAATTTCATTAATTCTCGCTGAACATCTTATTGCCTCCTTAAAACATTACAAGAGAATTTTGGAAATCTGTCTACAGTTAATATTATCTAACCTAGAAGTTTGTTCTTCCATGATCTGAGGGGGTAGGAAGACAAAGGATTTGGTGGTGTATGTGAAGGTGAATTGGCACCCCCTTACCAATGTCTGAGGTCAGTTTAGCCCCTAATTAACCTCCACATTATTTGTCTGTTTATCATACGCCCGAAATAGGAGTCTTGACTGGGATTTATTTTGTGGAGTGTCAAGTGCCAAACTGCCCTTGATGTTACATGTTACATGTGCTCTCGCCCTGGGATAATTATTTATGCAATGTTACACCATTTTCAGAGTGATGAAATATTCTCTGCTGTTGATGGTTGGTTCGGTTAGGTTTCTTTGCTTAATGGCATATCAACCTTCATGGATTACTTAATGCCAAAGCTATCCTTGAAGAAGAACTGCAGAGACACTATTTCAACCATTAGCGAAGGGAGTTCATAACTTTTCCAAGAGTATTAGTCCAAAACTGAACATAATAGTTCGACTGGAATTTGAATTCACTTACTACAACATCACAGTCAGGCACATTACCCTCCACAACATGAGGACTCTATCTTAAGGCTCAGATGTAACCTTCTGTTACAAAAAGATAGTGAAGCTTTAACATTTTTAAAAAGTGCATTGAAATTTATTTAAAGATTGCAAAAGACTGAATTGGAAATGAATAACAAAACACAGTTAGATTTTTAAGCTAAATATGCAAATTAGGTAACCTTATTGAATATTCAAATTAGGTAACCCCATTAAGCAAAGATTCCTATGCTTGCTAAGATCTAAGATGCATTTTGTTTGATATAAATATAAGTAATCTACTGAGTTATTCAAGTGAGTTTTCCAATAGTTGAAACGCCTCTGTTAGTCTTCTTTTTTTTTATGGTGTATGCATGTCCCCAAACCTCATATTTTGAGATTGATTGTTCTGTTAAGGAAACAAGAAAAAATTATAGACGTTGGCCTGGTGAATATGCAGGGTGCTGCACTTGCATTGTAACATGTTTATTGGCCAATACAGTCGATGTATTTGTTTCATTCTTCAGCATAATGTTACAAGGTCCTTCTCACTGTATCTAACCAGTTTGATCGGTTATGTGCAAACAAACGTTGATGCTTTTCATTGTCGTGTGTTGAGGTGGAATGACTTCAGCTATGTCATTCAAGTCTGGTCTCCACCTGTTTTTTTGGTGATGAGGTTGTTGTAGTCATTCTTATTTCCTGAAAATCAAGTCGGCTCATGATTCATTTTGAGGGGTAAAGTAATCTGGTTCATTGAGTTAAGACAACTAACACAAACTGGTTTCTTCATTGTTTTCAGTAGGTAGTCAAATACACTTTGTTAAGCATGCAAGTTATCTCCCCTGATACTCTCGAGAAGAGAAGGCATTATTCAAGGACCGGAAGAAAACAAACGGCTATATTGGTTTAGGTGAGAGTGTAAGAATCAGGGTGTAATAAAGGCATCTCCGTATGCAGAGTGTTATTGTCTGAGTTCTTTGTTTTTAACACACTTGACCATGGGGTGAGAAAGAGAAAGAGAGCTTTGTTCCTGAGCTAAACTAAACTAAGCAATGACCCTTTTGATTTTTAAGTAAACCACTCTCTGAATACATAGAGACTAAGCTCTGTATTTGCTGCCAGCTATTGGGATCCCTAAAAGTAATTATCTCTAGATTTGTTTTTTTTTTAATTATCCCTTTTATTTTCCTTCACCTGCCAATCCCACCTTTCACAACCCTATTCAAGTTGACATCTCATCAGTCGTAGTTGGAGTTTTCTTCAGATCCTAAACATAGTTTTTTAAACTTTGTTTCAGGGTATCTTTTTTCTCTGACCAGCACTTAAGACCCTTTTACCTAATTTAACAAGACTGTCCACCAAAAATCTATTGAGGTCCCCTCTGAGATAGGACTGCAATCTGCCAGGAAATCATCAATTTCTTTTAACCAGCACTGACATTTCTTATCTGTGTGTTAGTTGATTAGGACATTATACAGGGTGTCTCAAAATAGATGTAACTTAATAATAATAATATAATGATTTATTACTAAGACAAGCACAAAGTTAGTCATTTGGAACATGTCCTGTAAAAAAATACATCTTTTGAGCTAGAAACATCAAATCAATGTTTTTTTTAATTATTATTATATCAGCTTCCAAGACATGCAATCTTTTTTTGAGTTTTTTGTCTCAGTAATAAATCATTATCATATTAATGGGTTGCATCTATTTTGAAACAGTTTTGAATGATTTTTGTCTCCAAATAAGTAGTGATGCTAAATATTTTTCCTCTTTTGTCCAATACATTATGATCAAGGATTAATAGTTGTTATAGTATACTATTTTCAAATCTGAAACAAAAAAGGACACAATATTATTACTAGTAGAGTTATTATCAGTTATATGAGTCCCATGTATATTGAGACACCCAATATTTATCTACTTATTCATTCTTTTAAACTCTTGGACTTGTTTTTTATGTTAAAATTGAGTTTTTTGTCTTTTCCTTTCTAAAATAATCTTTATTTTTAAACAAGATCCAAAAAAAATGATTTTAAACAATTTTAAATTACATAATTTACAATCCACATGCCGTTCAAATTTGATCTCTCAGATGAAATAAAATGAGATTTCTTCCAAGCCATGGCTGTGTCAGTATTACTGTATGGTAGCACTCAAGCAAAATGCATGGAGAAAAAGCTAGATGGGAACTAAACAAAAATGCTATGTGCTGTTTTGAACAAATCCTGGAAACAGCAACCCACAAAAAAGCAGTTGTACGACCATCTCACAAACCATCCATGTAAGACAAACAAGACATTTTGGGTACTGATGGGGAAGTAAAGATGAGCTTATAAGCGATATTCTACAATGGACTCCTACACATGGACACACCAGTGTTGGTTGACCAACAAAGACTTACATACTTCAGCTCCATGCAGACACAGGATGCAGGTTGCTAGGAGTGATGAACAATGGGAACAGATGCAGATGTAACGTGGTGAATGGTTATCGTCGTAGGAAATGGACATGGCGACACGAGTTCAAATCCTGGACGAGACTGATTGCATTTCACATAGCACTAATACACTTGGGAAAGGTATGAATCCAATAATTCTCCCTCCAGCTATGGGTAAATAGTAGGACAGAATAGGTTCTTCAGCCTTGGTGAGGCAACTAGTCTAGGAGAAAGAATACTCTGAATTCAAACCTGTTAAACTCCGCTAGAAAAACTGACCTTGTGTTATATCCTGCCCAAGCGGAGGGGTTGGTAAATATGGTAACATAATAAATTATTGATATATAGAGTCACAAACAAATAAAACCCTGAGCTGTTAAACGTAAATGCGTAGAGAAACATAGTGGATCAATCAGTGTGATTGAAAGCTATTGAACCTGAGGTCAATTTGAGACCACAGTTCTCATTTAAAGGAAAATAACAACAAAAATTCTGCAATAAATGGGTAAACAATCAAATTTTCAATATATTGGGAAAATATTTTTCAGAGGGTTTCAGTAGGTAATTTTAAACAGTATGTTTTGCTGTTTTCTAGTTCAGATACTGATTCAAAAAGATAATACAGATGACAAAGTTTTAGAAAACAAATTTTATATAAGTGAAACAAAAGAAAAGATAAGATAGAAAAGATTAAGTGTTGGAAATTTGTTGCAATTTGTTGGAAATTATCTGAGAGAGAGTGTTCAGTAAGCAAAGATCTTAGAATTTTTGTAGTATTTTGTAGTTTTGTTGGATTTTAGGTTGATTTTTCAGGTTTTGTTTAATTTTGGTTGACTTTTCTGTTAAGGTGACTTTTAGTCCAATTCTTGAGTTTTATTGTGCAGTTTAATTTAAGTGAATTTTCTGTTTTGAAGACTTCTAGTTAAATTTCTTGGGTAGCTCCTTGCCAATTACTTTTTAATGGTTAAAGGAGCAAGTGACAAATACCTATTTGCTGGCTATCTTTTTACTGCTTTACAGGATGGCATCCAAGTGTGCACTAAAGTTTTGGCATTGCTGTGAAAGAGATGGTGGGGCAGCCTTTGGTGTCTTATAGCCTATTCCGAAAGTGCCAAAGCTGCTGTTAATCCATCACATCACGACCAGTCCGACTCTTTAGTCGGAAATGAATTTTATACATTGGATGGTTTCAAACAGGTGACAAAAATGATTACAGGAAACAGAAGTATGTTTGTCTTTAATTGGAATCATTTTGAGATGAGGCTTCTTAATCTGAGAATTCATTTTTTATTCATTGTGGACTTTTTGTCCTCGTCTTGGCCATTTTTGTGTTGTTTCTTCTTCACTACGTTTCAGCCAAATTTCACCTCTGGTCTTCTTCAGGTGATTAACCCTAACTTGGATAGGAATGCTGATTCTTGTAACCGTATCCCCAGTAATTACTGCCTTCCATAGTTGTTGTCTATTGCACCATGTTTTTGATATTTTGATCACCTGAAGAAGGCCAAAGGTGAAATTTGGCTGAAACATAGTGAAGAAGAAACAACACAAAAATTACCAAGATGAGGACAAAAAGTCCGCAATAAATAAAAAATTAATTCTCAGAAATATGTTTGTTTGTAAGAAATGCTTAACTTGAGTTGTTGAATGCTCCATCTTGGTCACTGATTCTCCAGAGACTGCAACAGGGGATAAAAGGAAAAGTTGCTTAGAAATAACAATATATGCACTTATGAAAAGGTGGTCATGTTGTTATTCATCGTCCAAGCAGAAAAGGGAAGAGAATAAACAAGAACAAAGATTGCAACACATAAGCTGGGGCTGTAGAATTCACCAACTGCATCTCTGCAGAGGGGTAAGATTCCCCCAGTAAATGTCCTGGATAAGACACTAAGCAATCTGATGATGAGGCTCCAATACTGAAGCTTTGGGGAATGTGGAGTATCCATTCATTGCTATTACTCCCTGATCCATTCTGACCTGGAATGGTTGCATCAGTTAGGGTCTCAAATAGAACTTTTTGACTATTTAACAATGTACAAACAAATGACTGATGTTAAATTGAATTGTTAGTGTTTTATAGCAATATTTCAAACCATTTAACTGTTGATTATGTTGAACATAATTATTAGTGTTGATTAGCAATACTTGAAACCCTTCAACGGTATGCCAAAGCCGAATTATTGGTATTAAATAGCAATTTAAATGTGTGCAAATAAAACTGTTGAGTTTCCTTCAAATCACTTTATTGTGAGCAAAAATTGAATCATTGGTATTACATAGCAATACTTGTGTGCAAACAAATGACTGTTGTTAAATTAAATTGTTAGTGTAACATAGCAATCAATAGGTTCATTGGTCTAGTGGGTAGAGTGTTCACCAATGCTCTGGGAGACCTGGGTTCAGTCCCAAGTCACATCGTACCAAAGACTTTAAAAATGGTACTTGATACCTCCTTGTTAAATCAGTGATATAAGGTATGTATCAAGGGTAAAATAAAGCAATCCAAGGAAAGGAGTAGCACCCCCCCACACATACACCTTGGTGTAGTAGCTATTGAAAAGAGAGCTTTCTGGTCACCCTCGGCTACGGTCACCAACAACAAACATAGCAATACTTGAAATCATTTAACTGTATGCAAAAAATGCAAAAAAAAATAGTCAGAAGGGTAAGACTCCCCCAATGAATGTCCTGATTATGACACTAAACAATCTGATGATAAGGCTTCAGTAATGCTAGAGCTTTGGAAAATGTGGAGTATCCCTTCATTGCCATTGCTCCCAGGTCCACTCTGGCCCAGAGTGTTAGTACTTGCTAGGGTCCTAGTTAAATAGAACTAAACTGTGTAATTACACTACATTGAATTGTTTGAAATTAACTGAGTTTACATTTAACTGTGTGCAAACAAAAAAACTGTACTTGAGCGAAACTGAATTGTTTAGGATAGAACTGTTTATATGTATAAAGAGGATTTGTCATTAAATAACATACAATGGTTGATATGTCATAAAACCAAACCAAACTCTCTCTCTCTCTCTCTCTCTCTCTCTCTCTCTCTCTCTCTCTCTCTCCTTGCCAACCATTTTGTATATTTCATAATAAAAAACAAGAGATGAATATTTTATATATCATCATCATCATCATATCGTGCTGGCAGCACGGATATCCCTGACCCTCTCTCGCCACTCCTCCCAATCGTTCATCGCCCTAGGCAGGTCTTCAGGACAACAACCTGTATCCTCACATAGCTGCTGAATGTACGTTCGTGCTGGTCGTCCTGCTTTTGCGCGGCCATGTGTGGGGATCCATAAGAGTACATCTCTTATGAGTTCATATATATATATATATTATTCTTTTTTATCGTCTTTCCTAATACTAGTATATAACATTAAATTGTCATACTTGAAACTATTAAACTGCCTACTAATTATTTGTTTTAAGAATAGTTACTTGAAAATACAATTGTTTCCTAAGGATTACTATTACTATTGCTTGAAATCATTTTTTGTGAAAAATGATTGCAATGTAACATTAAAAAATATATAGTTATAAATGTTATCAAGCATTTACAAAAGCATTTTGCTTATAGATAACCCATAAGGAATTGACATTGCCATTAAACAAATAAACCAAACAAAACTAAACCATTGTATCAATCAAACTATCTATCAATCTATTTTGGTTAATTTATGTCCCTCTTCCTACCTCTTTCCCTTTCATATCTATCTATTTATCTATCTATCTATCTATCTATTGTAGTTCATATCTATCTATCTATCTATCTTAGTTCATATCTATCTATCTATCTATCTATCTATCTATCTATCTATCTATCTATCTTAGTTCATATCTATCTATCTATCTATCTATATATGGACATGGCGACACAAGTTCAAATCCTGGACCCGACTGATTGCATTTCACATAGCACTAATACCCTTGGGAAAGGTATGAATCCAATTATTCTCCCTCCAGCTATGGGTAAATAGTAGGACAGACTAGGTTCTTCAGCCTTGGTGAGGCAACTAGTCTAGGAGAAGGAAAACTCTGAATTCAAACCTGTTAAACTCTGCTTAAAAATTGACCTTGTGTCATATCCTGCCCGAGCGGAGGGGTTGGTAAATAGTATCTATCTATCTATCTATCTATCTTAGTTCATATCTATCTATCTATCTATCTATCTATCTTGGTCAGTATCTATTTATGAACACACATACACTTACACAATTGTGCGCATGTATGTTTGTATTTATTAAAGATTGCACCTGCAATGCAAGTGCCTGTATTTTATGTGTGTGTAGGTGGGTTGGTGTGTACATCTAAGTGTGTTTGAATTTTCTTTTGTACAGTTATAGATTTAGATTATTTTTTCTTTAACCTTTTTGTGAAATCATCCTTCATTGCCTCAGAAAATATTTCATCTTCATTCTTCAGCTGTTCAATAATTCTCAAAAGGAAGTAAGTAAAAAAAAAAAAGAAGAAAAATATATGAATAAAAGTCCCCACCCCCACATCACAAACTATCCAGACACACTAATGCACATACTGGAGTCTTCTCCCAATACATGAATAGGCATATTTAAGTGTACATACATTAATACATTGGTGTAATATATATATATATATATATATATATATATATATATATATATATATATATATATATATATGTGTGTGTGTGTGTGTGTGTGTGTGTGTGTGTGTGTGTGTGTGTGTGTGTGTGTGTGTACTAATATGTGTGTGTGTGTGTGTGGTGTGTGCATGTACTTATGTGTGTGTGTGTGTGTGTGTGTGTTCACTTATATATGTATATATACATATATATACTTATATATACCTATATATATCTATATATGTATATACATATATATATATATATATATATACATATATATACTTACATATATCTGTACACACACGCACACACACACATATATATATATATCTATATATATATCTATATATATATATATATATATATATATATATATATATATTATATATATATATATATAAGGCACCTCATATGGCGTAATGGTTAGCAAGCTATAATAGCAGATCATTATATGTGAGTTTGATCCTCTCTAGGTGTCCCATACTTCTGGTCTTGTGTCCCATCTAAGTTAAGCTTCATAAATAACTATATATATATATATATATATATATATGTGTGTGTGTGTGTGTGTGTGTGTGTGTGTGTGTGTGTCAAGTAACTCAAAAAATCCATAGCCTAAAAATGATAAATTTTTAATTTACATAACATATCCTAATTTTCAACAAACCCCCTTTTCTTGTCACTGCACCTAAACCTGTGATAAATATCAACCACATAGGTTGAACATTATACAATGAAAATTCATCCTTTAAATTTGGCTAGTAACTATGTATCAGGCTGTAGACATATTGATCCATTCTCATATTTAGGTGAGGGTAGGTGTTGCAGGTGTGAGGAGGTACCTATACATTCACTGATTTTATTCATAATTATATTTGTGTGCGTGTGTATTCTTGCAAATTCAAAACATGTTCGTTGTGTCTAAGAATGTCTACAACCACACATAGACCCGCAAAAAAAAAAAAAAAACAACAACAAAAAAACAAAACAAAACAAAAAAAAAACAAAAAAAACGATAGACCACGTCTTACCAAATAGTGACAACCCACCCAGAATACAAGTTCTGTTGCAATTTAAGACATGAAAAGAGAGAAGACTGAACCACTGATGCTGCCGTCACAAAAACACAACGCTTCGCTTTCAATCTGAGATTTTTTTGTCACTCCTTAGAAATCCCAACATTTCTAAATGAAAACGTAGCGAGCATTGAATTCAATGCCAGAACTGATATATCTCATCAAAGACTGCAGGAAATTTAGCAGAATAGGTGAGTTTTCCTTCGTCTTTAAAAAAAAAAATTTTTTTCTGAAAAGTTTTTTCTCCCTTCTTTTTATACACCACTAATAATAAGTAGCTTTTACGGAAAAAAGTTGGAATAAGACAAAAGAAAATCAAGGAAGGAAAGAATGAACTACCAGTTAAAAGAAACCCCATAAAACAACCACAAAAAGAATGCTCTTAAAAATACTGATCTTTTTCTTTTTTTAATTGTAAATCTAACGAAGTGTGATAATGGTGTATAGAGTGTGGTAAAATAAAGAAAAATTCAAGAGAAAAGACAGCAAGAAGTGTAAAGTAGGCGGGGTTTGGTGGAATAGGTAAGGGTGTTGAAAGAATAGGGTTAAAAAGCAAAGTTTCTT
>OY757908.1:61698748-61866248 GCA_963585895.1 Sepioteuthis lessoniana
TGCTTTTTTTTATATGGAAAAAATAGATCAAAATACAGAAAAGAAAATTAAACTTTACTTGTAGGGAAAATTTAATTTTCTTTTTTTCTTTCTTTTATAAACTATTTCTTCTCTTTTTCTCTCTTATAAATAACTTCTTTCTTTCTTTCTTTTTTTTTTATAAATCATTTCTTCTTTCTTTTTTTCTAAACTATTTCTTCTCTTTTTCTCTCTAATAAACTACTTTATTCTTTCTTTTTTTTATAAACCCTTTCTTTCTTTCTTTCTTTCTTTCTTTTATAAACTATTTCTTCTCTTTTTCTCTCATATAAATTACTTCTTTCTTTCTTTTTTTTATAAACCATTTCTTCTTTCTTTTTTTTAAAAACTATTTCTCCTCTTTTTCTCCCTAATAAACTACTTTGTTCTTTCTTTCTTTGTTTCTTTTATAAATTATTTCTTCTCTTTTTCTCCCTTATAAATTATTCCTTTCTTTCTTTCTTTCTTTCTTTCTTATAAACCATTTCTTCTTCTTTTTTATATAAACTGTTCTTTTTTTCTCTCTGATAAATTCTTTCTTTCTTTCTTTTTTATAAACTCTTTCTTTCTTTCTTTCTTTTTTTCTTTCTTTCTTTCTTTTGTAAACTATTTCTTCTCTTTTTCTCTCTTATAAAGTCTTCTTTCTTTCTTTCTTTCTTTCTTTCTTTCTTTCTTATAAACCATTTCTTCTTTCTTTTTTTTCTAAACTGTTCTTTTTTTCTCTCTAATAAATTCTTTCTTTCTTTCTTTCTTTCTCTCTTATAAACCATTTCTTCTTTCTTTTTTTCTAAACTGTTCTCTTTTTCTCTCTAATAAATTCTTTCTTTCTTTCATTCTTTCTTTCTTTCAAAACTATTTCTTCTCCTTTTCTCTCTAAAACACGACTTTGTTCTTTCTTTCTTTCTTTTTTTTTTGCTTTTGATAGTTATAGTGGTCCCATTTTTTATCACAGGTCAATAATTGATTGAAAAAACAAAACAAAACAAGCTTATTGTTTTGGCATGAATGAAGTAACAAGCTCATTGTGATATACATTGCAGTTTGTTTTGTCAAATGAGTTCACAGAGCACCCATTTCACTCATATGCATCTTCTTTTTTTTCAACATGCTGCAGGTGCAGACGAATAGGTTTATCACTCATACTGAACCTTAATAAAAGCATCTTGCATATATAAAGCAGATATATTAAGCATATCCATATTTACCCAACCTCTCTGCTCAGACAGGATATGACACAAGGTCAATTTTTAAGCAGAGTTTAACAGGTCTGAATTTAGAGTTTTCCTTCTTCTAGACTAGTTGCCTCACCAAGGCTGAAGAACCTAGTCTGCCCTACTATTTACCCATAGCTAGAGGGAGTATAATTGGATTCATACCTTTCTCAAGGGTATTAGTGCTATGTGAAATGCAATCAGTCTCATCCAGGATTTGAACTTGTGTCGCCGTGTCCATTTCCTACGACGATAACCAGTACACCACGGGCACCTCCTATATATCAAGCATATCGTCACCATCAATACTTACTGGTTGTTGTTTGCAGAGAGCTTCATCAAGTTATTTCTAAGTTCAAAACTTCAAGTTCAAAACTTCCTGAAAGGTTTGGTTTATTTTCTTTGTTTAATGGCATATCAACCTTCATGGGTTATTTAAAGCTAAAACTATCCTTGTAGAAGACAAGTAAGTAAGTAAAGTTGGCAACATTAGTTGAGGGTGACTATCAAGCGCTCTACTCCTTTTCCTGGATTGCTTTACCCTTGATCCTTACCTTATATTTCCTTTACCCTTGATCCTTACCTTATATTGCTGAGTGTTAAGCAAGGCGGCATCAAGTACCACTTTTTTAGTCTTTAGTATGACTCGACCTGGGATTGAACCCCGGTTTTCCGGACCACTTGCAAACATTAGGCCAATAATGGTATTATTTAAGCCAGAGTTGATGGTTGAATGTGTATTTACCAACCCCTTCCCATGAGTAGGATAAGATACAAAGTCAATTTTTGAAATGGAATCTTACAGGTTTGAAATCAGTTTTCCTTCTCTTAAACTGGTTGCCATACCAAGATTAAAGTGCCCAGTCTACCCTACTATTTACTCATAGTTGAAAGAAGAATAGTTGAATGCATCGCTTTCTCCAGGGTATTAGTGCTATGGGAAATGAAAACAGTTTCATCCAGGATTTGAGATTTGGTTGCCATGTCTACATCTACGGATGATGAACATTATACCACAAACACTGAGGAGGATAAAGCGGGTGGGGTTTATACTTTTACCTAGGATATTAGTCTGAAAGTGAATGTGATAGCAAGACTGGAGTTCAGACTCGCTATCTATGATGTTACAGTCCACTATGCCATGGAGACATTCCTCTTGAAAAGCTTTTGTGTCACTAATTTTGTACTCAACAAACACTCTGCCCTGTCAGTGTTGCTTGGACTACACTGTCTGTATCCCTTGAAGAGGAGTAACACCCATCCATCAAAATAATGAGGTGTTTTTAGGTATGATATTAAACTTCATCTAATGGTGAGGCTCCAGTTTTGTAGATCTAGAGAGTGTGTTATAACCCTTCATTGTTATAACTTCTGGGTCAGTTTTGACCTCTTAGGGTCCCATCTATGGGTTAAATAGATCTATTTTGAAATCATCTGACCATGTACAAAAAAAAGTGCTGAAAAACAACCCATGCTCAAAACAAACAAAAAAACAAACAAAAATAGCAACAAAAAACAACAAAAGGAAACCTCTTAAAAAACAACCACATAAAAGCTATAAATACAAGGAACATGATTCCCTAACTTCTAAGCATAAAATAACCCTAAATAGGTTGACATGTCTTTAAAATCAATCTATCAACAAATACTGGGAACCTTGTATAATGACCAACAAGTTTGTCTTGCAGATCTCCTGTTACTGAGTAGTGAGTTTTATCCTCACGGTTGCCCAGTCAGCTGGGGCTGTAGAATACACTGACTGCTTCTTTGCAGAGGGGTAAGACCCCACCCACCAACAAGTGTCCTAGATATGACACTAATGATATATATATATATATATATACATATAAAAGTATTTTATAATTTGCTTGAAGCATTGCACAATTTATTTTATCTTATTGTCTTTATTTAGAGGACTATTACAATGCTCAATAATTATTCATGTCTAATTAATTTCGAAGTATAAAACTTCATCATCAGAAACCTTTTTTAATATTAACTTGGTGTTGTATATTCAAATTTTTTTTTGATGTTGTAAATATGGCATCACATGGGGTGTCGGAACACTATTTTGGGTATTGTAAATATGGTGCCACACAGGGTGTTTAAATGCCATGCGGAAGAGACGTGACTTCAGTTGTCTTAATCAATTTCCTCTTTTTTTTCAAATTTAAATATTCATTTAAAGAATGTGCATGTTAATTGATGATATATTCAGTATTTAATTCTAAGCTACTGTTGATCTGAGGTGGTAACTTAGCTATTTATAAAGCCTATTTAATTCTGAGATGACCAACATTACGTCCTATTGCTTCTATTTTAATGGAAAAATTATAATCATCATTTTTGCATTTAATTAAATGTTTATGGGATGAGGATGTACGTGTGTTGACATGTTCTTTAATTCTGATGTGGAGGGGTCTGATTGTACTTCTTATATAAAAATTATGGTATTTTAAGCAAATCAAACGATAAATAGTGTAAGTTTTTTGGCATATGTTTATTGGGTCTCAAGGCAACCTGTGTTGCTGTTGCTATCTGACTCCATTCGGGGTTATTCTTTTCTTACCCAACGTTGTCTTGCTGGTTTAACTTCTTTGGATATGAAGGCAGTAAAGGAATTATATGAAAGAAGAACATTGTAAAAGATAGATGAAGATATCTTTTATATTTTACCTTTACTTCTGGGTTCAACAGCCCTTTCCATGGGGAAATTTTTTCGGAATACAAATGAAATCGTTGAATCTCCTTGTCAAGGTGTTAGTCGGTTTGGGGCATATATGTTCAAATTTAGTGTTCAAGGCGTTAACGACGTGTTAGACGCCTTTGAGAGATGTGTCTAAATCTGGTGTTTTTCAATTGTAATATTTTGGGTTCGTTATATGGTGTCTTAAATTGTGATTCTGACGAGTCCATTATTTAGTGTTTTTAGTCGTGGGTCATTGGTAAAAGAGACGGCTGTTACTAGTGGAAAGGTTAGCCAACGCGTCGTCTAAAGACGTCGCATGGCGCTTTCCACCAGTAGCAAGAAAGATTTAGGTGTTGTCACTCCGCTGGTCACTGCTGAAAAAGAACGAGATTCTTTCTTTTGTCGGGACAGTTCCTTTTCTTTGCGCATGCGTCGCCACTCTTCTTGTCAGAGGCCTATGGGAGTTTCTGCATATTTTTAATAATTATTTTCAATTTAATTTAATTTTTTTTCTTCTATTCCCTATATGTTTGGATCCCTTATTGGGCAATTTGTTAGAGTGCATGTTGCGATAGTATAGTGATTTTTCTTCATTAGGTATTGCAGTAATGAGGGTCCGGAGTGGGCCAGTTGTATATCTAGCCCTTCCTTGTAAATAGCCCTGCGTATTTCTTTGATGACAGTTTCACTGAAATGCGGTATTTTCAGGAAACAGATGTTAGAGGGTGTATTTAGTTTTCGTGATTTATTATTATTTAAATGTCATGTGATTGATGTTGGATAATCATTGTTTCTGAGGGTGTTTATAAAGTGAGTGGTGTGTGTAATTTTGTTTTTTTCTTTGCTGCATCTATTGTTCTCTAAATAAATACAGTACAATAAAACAATATATATAAGCACGTTTAATTAAATAATAAAGACACATTTGTCTCTATAATTTTATTAAGATTCTTTCAAGCTTCCTGATAGGCGTTTTGGTTTCAGGTTGGAATTCGTGAGTGAATTTACCAAAATTGTCCCGATCGCTTTCGGATCATTCATAGGCCATCATCAAGGGATGCTTACATGTATAAAGGTTTTTTTTTAAGAGTTTTTGAAAGAGTTTTTTTAGGTTTTTTATAACATAAAATTACGTAAATGCAGAGTTGGATAAAACTGAGATGCTGATGAATTTAAAAAACAGAACGCTATCAACGGAAATAGAATATTATCAAGAAATATGGAATATTTAAAAAAAAAACAACAACAAAAAACGTCCTATATTTGTTCAAATGCCCCTTGGGAGACTGTGTCTCCAAAGAAAATAATACATATCTTGGTCTTAGCACTACAACTCTTTCAAGACAGTTTACGGTGCGCCTTAATGATTCTAGCTCCATAGCCTTACATATTAAAACCCATTTTATTCCCAAACCCAAATTTCGAAAAATTCTCGTTGAAAACACCACTATAATAGCACTCAAAATTAATAAGCTATGACTACAATTCCTAGAAGCCCTATATATAAAAACAAAAAAGACTAAAATCAATAGAATCAATGTTTTGAAACGCCTTTAGTTTTTTCTTTTTTTTTTTTTTTTTGATTTTCCATATTTCTTGATAATATTCTATTTCCGTTGATTGAGTTCTGTTTTTAAAATTCAACAGCATCTCAGTTTTATCCAACTCTGCATTTACGTAATTTTTGTACGCACCACTGAGTCTTTGGTATGACTCGACCTGGGATTGAACCCCGGTCTTTCGGACCATTGGCGAACACTCTACTCATTAGGCCAATGACACTTAAATACTGTCCTGAGAAAAATAGATAAAAAAATAATAGAATAATCTAATTATTGCCCAAAGCTGTAGAATTGCATTTTATGGCCTGGGTGTGTAGGTAGAAACAAATGATTATATATATGTGTGTGTGTGTGTGTGCGTGTGTGTGCATGTGTGTGTGTGAATGTATTTGCAATGTAAACTAATAAAAGATAAATTCAATTTATATTGTTTTTTTTAACCGTGGGCTTAATATCTGAAGTTAAAAACAGAAGTTATATCCAGAATCTGATTAAAATTGTTTTAAAAATCATTTTCCCCCAAACTTCCGAAACCAGTTGGTTATCCTCAGAGTTTTAAAAGGCAGTTTCATAAATTTCTGATTGATCATGAGACACTTGATAAGAAATTCATATAAACTGTTAGTAATGCTAAAAACTTGCGAAGACCAACTGGTTTTAGATATTTTTAGAAAATGATTTTAACCATAGTCTGAATATAAGTTTACTCTCTCTCTCTCTCTCTCTCTCTCTCTCTCTCTCTTCATATATATATGTATATATATATACATTAAACTCAAATGTAGGCATGAATACAAATTCCTGCTAAGTTACCTGAAAATTATTAACTCAAAAGACTAATCAAAATAAAAAAAATAAATGAAAAATAAGATAATTAGATTAAATAATAATAATAATCATGTGACTAACTTAAAAAAAACTGATGGAAATCACACCTTTCAGAAGACAGCAGAAATTAAAAGACAAACTGGTCTGTAAAAATTTCAATGTTTTTGTTGTTCTATTAATCGCATGTGTCAGATTTAATTTTTGTTTTCTTTCAAATTCTGTACTGTTTGTCTTTGAATACATTTGGCAGTCAGTGTAAAATTGATATATTTACAAGATGGTTTGAACCAGTAATAAAGGGGTGAATAAGCAGTGTTCAAAATGAGAGAAAAAAGTAGAAGAATCATCTTACTATAGAAACAAGATTCCAATCGTTTTTGGTTATTAAAAACTGAACCAAAATCATGATACAAGAGTACCCTCAAATAGCTCAGGATTCTGTTATATTAGCCATACTGAACCCCCCCCCACAAAAAAAACAAAAACAAAAACAAAAAGTAGTCCCAATGTGGACTTTAACTAAGTTAAAACTTAGCAGATTGGAAAATTTGAATTTTCTTATTTTTAAAATCTTTTAATTTTTTAATTTCAAAAATTTTTCCATGATCCATTTAAGAGTTTTCTTACTATAAAGGTACTTGGTTACACTGTGTCAGGAGTGCAGATGATAAATAACCCCAGGGTCTGGTATAGTCAAAATATACTATCCATGATAAAAAAATGACAAATCAAAACATAACGTAATGTGGGACCTAGCCAACAGGTTAGAGTGTCATAATTGGCAGGTGCTCCCTTGATAGGCAACATGGGGGACCTGATCGACATACTGTGAATATTTGCTGTTCTATTTTTAGGTATACAAACGGTAAGCTGAGTAACCACATAAATCAAAGACTTCTGCACAGAAAATGGACAAGGGAAGACAATACACACACACTTTACTGTTATTTTAGGAGCAACTCAACACAAAGAGAATATAGAAAAAGAATGATAGGAATCTGGGAAGAATTCAATTGATTTAAGACAACAAGCCAAAGACCATATTAGGATGATTATAGAAAAAGGAAATATTAGATATACACCAACAAATAAATAGGGAAACATGTCAACTAGATCCTAATAGAGTAACCAAGATTCTTAATACAGAAAAACCAGAACCCTCCAACCGAATGGAAATACCAATTAATAGTAATTGAAATACCATACACTTAAACACAAAGGAACAAACTCTAACAGAAGAAAAAAATAAATGTGGTGATTATGAAGAGAATTATGTCTAAAAAGAAGACTATATTACCTTCTTTCAGGAACCAAGACTGGGAAACAGTCACGGTAGAAACTGAAAAAATAAACAAATTATTAACAAATAACATCACAATATTAAATGAATTAATCTATGCAGAAGTGAAATTAGTCTGTGAAAAAATCAGGGTACCCCTGATGAACAAGAACAGAATGTCATAACCTGGATGGGAAATTAGACTGGAAACTCAAATAAGAAATCTATGACAACAAGAAAAATTGCTAAGACAGAAGTAAAACACAAGAATATGTTGGGATGAAAAGAGAAAAGTAACAAAATTAAAACAAAAGATACAACTCAAAGTGATAAATCAGAAGGTACAGGCAAAAGAAGGAAGAATAAAAACATATAGAGATAGGTTCAAATAATACGGACAAAACAGTACATTCCACAACAATTCTACCAGCAAATAGGGGAAGAATGTGCAAAGACAAACCAACAACTGGATGCCAGGCATGCAAAACAATTTGGGAACAAAATATGGGAATCGAGAGATCATAACAGAAAAGCCAAATGTATAAGCAACATGGAAAAAGAGTTACAGGGACTCAAAGAAGGCCCTAAAGAAAAAATATACCTCAATACCTTGATTCACTCAGAGCAACACTCAAAAAATTTTAAAAATTCGGAAAACTTCAGGCCATAATGGCATACATGGATTCTGGTCGAAAAAATTCACTTCCATCCATGACAGACTGACTATCGAAATGAATAGATGCTTCGAAGAAACAGATATACCTGAATGGATGACCAAAAGAAAGACCACTCTGATCTAAAAAGATCCCAAAACAGGAATCACCCCTGCCAAAAAAAAATTATAGACCCATAAGGTGCCTACCAATGATGTGGAAAATACTAATGGCACACATTAGGGAAGAGATATGTTATCACCATTACTATTTGTAATAGCAATGATGCCACTCAATTACATACTTAGGAAATACACAGGTGGATACAAACTTACTAAATTGCAAGAAAAGATCAATCATGTGCATCGAAGACATCAAACTGTTTACCAAAACTAAAAAAGAATTGGAAACCCTAATACAGGCAGTGAGAATATTCAGTCATGACATAGGGATGGCATTTGGCATCAAAAGATTTGCTATGCAAATGATGAGAAGCAGGAAATGGCACATGATGGAAGGAATAGAACTACCAAATCAATAAAAAATCAAAACGCTTGGAGAAAAGGAAAATTACAAGTACTTTGGAATACTGGAAGTGGACTCCATCAAACAAGAGGAGATGAAAGAAAAAATTAAAAAAGAGAATCTCAGGGTGCCCCATTCAATTGACCTTGTGCCACATCGAAGCAAAGAGCTTCGTAAATTCAAGAATCTCAGGAGAAAGAGAAAACTACTCAAAGCCAAACTATATAACAGAAATTTCATCAAAGGGATAAACACCTGGGCTGTCTTTTTTGTGGGACCATTCTTGAAGTTGACAAGGGAAGAACTTGAACAAATGGACCAGAGAAGAAGAAAACTAATGAATAAAGCCTTACATCCCAGAGACAGATATATGTGTCAAGAAAAGAAGGCGGAAGAGAACAAGCCAGTATTTAGAATAAAGTTAATGCATTGATACAATGACTTGAAGACTACATAAAAAGTACAAAGGAAGACAGATTACAGTAAGTAGAAACAATACAGACAACACAAGGATCAGCAGAACAAAAATGGGGAAAAAAATAACTGTATGGACGTTTCAAGTGACAAACAAGTGAAATTTCACATGAGAAAACTTGAACATGGCTAAGAAAGTGAAACCTTTGGAGGGAAACTAAATCTCTTCAGCTAGCTGCCCAAAACAATGCTATAAGGACTAGGTCAAAGCAAGAATAGATAAGATGCAACAAAATAGCAAATGTAGGTTTTGTGGGGAATGATCAATCACATAATAAGCGAATGCAGCAAATTAGTGCAAAAAAGAGAATAAGACCACACATGACAGGGTGGAGAAAGTGATCTACTGAGAATTGTGCAAGAAGTTTGAATTTGAACACAGGAACAAATGGTAATGCACAACACAGAATATGTCCCAGAGAAACTTCTCTGGGATTTTGAGATACAAATGGATCCCCTAATCTCAGCCAGACTACCAGAACTAATGATAGTCAACAAAAAAAAAAGAGCCAGCTGAATTGTGGATTTTGCCATCCCAGCAGATTGCAGAGAAAAATTGAAAGAAAGTGAAAAGATAGATAAGTACTAGGACCTTGCTAGAGAGCTGAAAAAACATGATTACCGATTGTATCAGTGTGTTCAATACAGTCACCAAAGGATTGGTAGAGAGACTGAAGGACTTGAAAATAAGAGGAGTGGAGACTATCCAAACTACAGCATTATTAAGATCAGCCAGAATACTGAGAAGAGTCCTGGAGACTTAAGGAGATTTGCTGTCACTCAAACTCCAATGAAAAACCATCAGCTAATGCTGGTGTGAAAACTCTCAAAGGAGTATAAGTAATAAAAGACAAATTCAAAGCTAATTTAATGTGGGACCCTGATAACAGATCTGAGTGTCATGATCGACAGATGCTCTTTTGATAGCTAATATGGAGGATCCAATCGGCATCAAGGAAATGTTGGCTGTTTTAGGTACACAAACAACAACCAAAGCTACTACTCAACAAAAGAACACCAATAGAAAAAAATGAACTAGGGAAGATAACAAATAAGTACTTCACTTATGTCACTTTCTATACTATTATTTTAATAGCACTCCTACACAAAGATGGTATAGAAAAATCATAATAATAGAAATTTGGGCTGAATCTTCTAGGTTTAATACAAGCTAAAGACTTGCTGACCAAACTAGAATGATATAAAAGAAAGGTTTCGTTTTCTGAACTTGAGATACTAGTAATATGCAAACAAGTGAAATATTAGCAAGTACAAAATACTGTAAACCAAAACACCACAGACATCAGCACCACAAAACAAATGCTAATGCAAAAATGTAGAGTTAATTAGGAAAATCATGACTAAAAAGAAGATTACATTACAATCCCTCAGGAACCAAGACAGGGAAAAAGTCAAGATAGAAACTAAAAAGGTACACAAATTATCACCAACTATTTCAACAAGCAACATCACTGAACTAAAAGAGCTAATTTACGCTGGAGCGAAATTAGTCTGTGATGAAATTAGGAATCCCAAATAGAAATACAAAACCTGGATGCAAAATTTGGCTAGAAGGACAGATAGAGTAATTGCAACAACAGGCAGAAATGCTAAGGAAGGAAAAATGCAAAGATATGTTGGGATAAAATGATCAAATCAAACCTGCAAACAAGTCTGACAAAGCAACTTGAAGAGATAAATCAAAAGGTTTTGGTGAAAGAAGAGAGACCTAAATGATACCGAGACAGGTTCATGCAATACCAACAAAACAGGACATTCCAAAATAACAAAATAAAATTCTACCTAGGTTGAGAATGCACAAGGATGAAACAATAACCAGATGCAAAAGAAGCTAAACAATTTTTGAATAAAATATGGGAATAGAAAGAACATTATAAAAAAAAGTGAATGGATAAATAACATGAAGAAAATTAGAAGGAAGCAGACAACATACACCTGGAATCACTCAGAGCAACATTCAAAAAAGTACTGAATTGTAAAACTCCAGGTTATGATGGTATAGATGAATCCTGGTTTTAAAAAATTCACTTCTATCCACGACAGACAGGTCCTTTAACTGAGTAGATGCCTAGAAAAAACAAATATACCTGAATGGATGACTAAAGGAAAGACCACTCTGATCCAGAAAGATACTTAAAAAAGAACCATCTCTAGCAACTATTGCCTGATAACATGCCTACCTATGAAGTGGAAAATCCTAACAGCACAGATTAGGGAGGACATCTATATTTCACTTGGATGCTGTTGACTGTTTTCCAAAGAACAGAAATGATGCAACAGGAGAACAAGAGGAATAGGTGATTTACTGTACAGTGATCCGCACATCCTCAGGGAGACCAGGGTGTGTCCTTGTGGTGTATTGGTTAAAGCGATAGACTGCAGGATCGTAGTAAGCGAGTTTGTACTCCAGTCATGCTATTACATTCACTTCTGGGCAAATACCCTTAGGAAAGGTACGAACCTCCTTATCTTCCCAGCTATGGGTTAAATAGTACCACTACTGTTCTTCTAGAGAATAGCTTTGGCATTAAATAACCGACAAAGGTTGATATGCCATTAAACAAAGAAACCAAACCAAACCATCTGGGAGGCCAAAGCAAGGTGGAAAAATGTAGCTATGGCATGGATTGACAACAAAAAGGCTTATGATATATGGTCCTGCAATTCTGGATAGTAGATTATCTGAAAATGTGCAAGATATCCAACAAAGTCATAAAATTTATCATTGATAGCAAAAGGAAAAACTTTTGCAGAGGTGAAAATCCAGAGAGGCATCTTTCAAGTAGATACACTGTTGCCATTACTATTTGTAATAGCAATGATGCAACCCAATAATATACTTACGATATGAACTGAGTGGTACAAATTTATAAAATCATAAGAAAAGATTAAATGACTATGATGTACAAAGAATATACAGGCAATATGAATGTATAGTGTATAAAGTTGATTCTTTGTTTAATGGCATATCAACCTTTGTAGGTTATTTAATGCCAAAGCCATTCTCCTAGAAGAACAGTAGTGGTACTATTTAACCCATAGCTGGGAGGATAAGGGGGTTCATACCTTTCCCAAGGGTATTTGCCCAAAAGTGAAAGTAATAGCACGACTGGAGTACGAACTCGCTTACTACGATTCCGAAGTCCATCGCTTTAAACATTACACCACGAGGACACCCCTGTATAAAGTTGAGGTGTATATATATATATATATATAGAGAGAGAGAGAAGTTATATCCAGACTGTGATTAAAGTAATTTCCTAAAAACTCACAAACACACACACACATATATGTATATAAGTAAAGTTGGCGAATGTAGTTGAGGGTGATCTGAAGGCTCCCTTTTCATTAGCTACTAAACTGAGGTGTTGGGGAGTACACCACTCTTTTTTCTGGATTGCTCAACTTTATCCTGGATCTGTACCTTTTTAGCAAAGCTGCATCAATTGCAATGTTTTTGAGTTTTTGATATGACTCAAACTGAGATTGAACCCTGGTCTCCTGGGCTATTAGCAAACACTCTACCCATAGACTAATGAGCCAGTATATATGTATATATAGAATACCTAAAAGAGCCAGAAATTCCTACCTAGGTTTCATCTGAAGAACCGTCAAGATAATTTTGAAAAAAAGACTTTAATCATTGTCTGGATATAACTTTACTCATTCTTTTATATATATATATATATATATATATATATATATATATATATATATATATATATATATATTATGAAAGAATGAGTGAAGTTATATATATATGCTTATTTTCTTCCTGTTCTTTTGAAGTGCTCAATATCTAATAATATATACATATATTATCAGATAGGGAGAGAGTAAAGTTATATCCAGGCAGTGATTCAAGTCTTTTACATATATATATATATATATACTTATTTTATTCTTGGAGGCAGGCCCTGTGGTATTGTGGCTAATATGTTGGACTGTGACTTTGAAGTAAGCTAATTCAAATTCCAGTTGGACAGTTACATTCATTTTCAGACTAATACCTTGTTTGAAAATAAATGTAACACAGTGTATCTGAAAACCTGGGAAAGGTAAGAACCTCCAGCTATAGGTTAAATAGTTTTATTTCCATTCTTCGACAAAGATAACGTTGTCATTAAATAACCTACAAAGGTCAGTGTGCTATTAAACAAATTAAAATAAACAAAATTATTTTATTCTTGCTCCTTATTTCACTAATTCATGTAGGGTGATCAATAATGAAAATAAACACAAATATTTTCATAGTCATTTAGAATATTATTTGAGGGGAATGAATAAGAAATAAAAAAACACAAACAATAAAATAAAATAATATAATCACAAAATTAAATAAATACAAAAGTAACAGTCTCCCAGGCAGTATCTGATAGAAAGTGCAATCCATGCATGCCTGAAAAGATAGGCTTCCAGGCATCAAAAAGAAACTCTTCTAATGACCCCTTGACACCTCTTTATTGAACTGACAACTATTTTCCTGGCTTGAGAAGGTCATTCCACTCCACAAAATGGTTGTAAACCTGTAGAATAAGAACTAAGTTTAAAATTACCCCCGTCTCTTTTCCAGTCATTGATTCCTTTGCAGCTTGAACAGACAAAAAGAAGATAATAAGTGAATGGGGATATCAAGAAAAAGTCAGTTACCAACTTCATGATATTCCTCCCCACCAATCTTATACCCCATATATCATAATTACATTTAATAATTAACATTTTAAAAATGTATTTAATTATCTAAATAGAAACATTGATTATGTGTAAATATATTAGCTTTGGTTTCTTTGTTTAAAGGCATATCAATCTTTGTGGGTTATTTCATGCCAAAGCCATCCATGAGGAAGAACAGTGTTAGTAGTATTTAACCCATAATTGGAGGAGATAACGGGGTTCATACCTTTCCCAAAGGTATTAGTCTGAAAGTGAACATAATAGCACAAATCGGAGAGAGAGAGAGAGAGAGAGAGAGACTATTCTAAATATTCGTCTTAATGTTCAGTACACTCAGCCTATCACTTCTTAAGTCTCTTTCGCCCAAACAAAATAAATTCAGTTAACAGTTAATAAAAACTGTTTTCCCCCTTGGTTGGGCTGAAAACTTTTCAGCAGTCTCTACATAAGCAGCAAATTTACTGATTTAAAAAAATTATTACAATGTCTATTCTTATTATATTCAATTTCGGGAGTTGTACTCATTCTTCATTCTTTAAACACGGCTATTGATCCAACCCATAAACAGATATTGATAGATATTGTTTGAATTTCGGAAATGCTCCTTGATCATTGTTCTAAGAGTTTTTCAAACTAATGTTTTCGTCCTTCTTAGTCTTATTCCTTCCTTATTTGCCTTTTTCGTCTTTCTCAGTTGAATAATTTATTCAATAAAAGACTGGTCTTTCTAAAGATGCTTCATAATGATGTGTCATTCCGAGATAGGCAAAAGCATTATTTTAACTAGATCAAACATTGAGAATAAAAATCGTTTCAGGTAAACGATAGCGATTAAGTTCAAGGGAGAGAACTCATGAAGACTTCACATTATAAAATGGTCTGCTTTATTGCGACCAGGAAATACTGTTGTAAATAAAATGAAAAAAAGAAAGGGAAAAAAGACAAAAGGAATTAAATAATAATAAAATAAATAAATAGATAAAGAAAGAAAGAAGACTTTTTTTGCCTACAAAAAATTAGCCGTTAAATTGTGTCTTCTGAATTGCCTCAAGTCATGTAAATTTCCGGCGCTAGCCGGGAAAATAATTATAATATGTAAAGAAAAAGGTGAAGAAGAAAGATCGGTGGTTCCGAGAACAAAATTAAATGGTCAGAAAAAGATACAGGCATATTTAGTTCAAGTATTGTAATGGAAGCAGATAATCAATTTTTATTGTTCAGCATTGTTTATCATCATTCGGGCCATTGGCCTAATGAGTAGAGTGTTCGCCAATGGTCCAGGAGACCGGGGTTCAATCTTAGGTCGAGTCATACCAAAGACTCAAAAAATAGTACTTGATATCGCTGCACATAAAACTCTGTATTACAAGGTAAGAATCAAGTGGAGCAATCCAGGGAATAGAAAAGCGCCCTCCTCTACACCTCGGTGTGGTAGTTATTGAAAAGAGAGCCTTTGGGTCACTGTCGACCTAGGTCGCCAACTTTACTTACTTTATTATTCAACTCCTTGTATGTTTTTCACATCAATTTTAACTGGTGGGTTTTCACTGGAGTCTGAGTGACAGCAAGTCTCCTCAAGTCTCCTGGACTCTTCACAGTATTCTAACTGATCTTAACATTGCTGTGATCTAAATGGTCTCGATTCTTTCTCTGATTTCCAATTCCTCAATCTCTTAGGTTTGAATTCAGTTTTCCTTCTCCAAGACTGTGTGTACCGTGGCCAAAGATTCCTACAATAAATCCAAATAGACTGATTTGTACCTTTCCCAAAGGCATCAAGTGAAATATAAACAGCATCATTCAGGTTTTGAACTTAGTTCAGTCCATTTCTTACGATGACAACACTTATACCTCGAATGTTTCCACATGTTCGAGTAAATTCATATGTATTATTCCACCAATTTGCAGACATGTGCCTTCTATATATATTTATCCAACCCCTCCACCATGGGTAGCATGAAACCAAGATTTTTAAGCTGAGTACAACTGGTTTGAATTCAGGTTTCTTTCTCTAAGACTATTTATGGCTTCGGAGCAATATGAGCCAAGTATGTGAAAAAGCTATTTTAGTTTATAGAAGGCCTTCTCCGAGGTTTAGAAGAGCTGTGTTTATCGCTTGGTGTCTGAGCCACCCCAAAATGGGGGATATCGACAGGATCAAGCATTTTTTTTTTTGTAATGGTTACGTTTTGATTTGAGCACGGCAACTCACTATAAGATGATTCCCTGTCAAATCTTACTCGGTGGGAAGACGAAGGAATAAATAGCAATGCTACTATAGGACTTTACACTCCTATAATTCAATTTGGGCGGTATGCCACTTGCTCCTACAAAGATGGCGGACGCTCACATATTCCGTCTCGGGAAACCATTGGCCAGGAGAACCACGTGACCTGCTTAGAACTACGTCCGCGCGTAAATTTTAGTCCTGCGTTTGGAGCCACTTACAAGACGCGTATTTTCTATAAATACGTCGTCTTCAAACACCCTTTCTCTCTTCTACACAAATTCTTGGAAGCAGCAACACACTCCCTCCAGTGTGAATCAACAGGAGTGAAAAGCAACAACATGGATGGGCCTCGCAGACATTCAAAATATACATTGACTATGAGACGCTTTCCAGTCTCAGAGAAACTGCCCGTTTCTAATCATAAAAAAGGACATCTTAAATAAATATTTTATAGCTTAGTTGTGTTAGACACACACACACACACACACACACACACATGTACACACTCTATTATTTTGTTAGTAGAATTAGTGATAATTTTTATGTATCAGTGTAAGTAAAAAAGTAAAGTTGGCGACCATAGTCGAGGGTGACCCGAAAGCTCCCTTTTCGATAGCTACTACACCAAGGTGTAGGGGAGGGCGCAACTCCATTCCCTGGATTGGTCCACTTTACCCTTGATCCGTACCTTATAATGCTGAGTGTTAAGCAAGGAGGCATCAAGTACCATTTTTAAAGTCTTTGGTATGACTCGACCTGGGATTGAACCCAGGTCTCCCAGGCCATTGGCGAACACTCTAACCGCTAGGCCAATGACCGGTATGTATCAATGTAAGTT
The DNA here is from genome assembly GCA_963585895.1 of Sepioteuthis lessoniana. Taxonomy (NCBI): domain Eukaryota; kingdom Metazoa; phylum Mollusca; class Cephalopoda; order Myopsida; family Loliginidae; genus Sepioteuthis; species Sepioteuthis lessoniana. Next base: position 61,715,751 of record OY757908.1, read on the forward strand.
TTATTATTATAGTATATGAATTTAGTTTTGTTCGTCGCCTTGTTTTAAATGTTCCTTTTGTCCTCGCCGTTTCATTTGTTTCATATTTTTACTAATTTGTTGTATATCCTTCACTCATTGGTTACCTTCATTCATTTGTTTTTTTCCATATGCCTATTCTACCTTTTATTCTAAACTAAACACTCTATATACAAATCATCAATATCAAATTATCGGGGACCAAAAATATTTCCACTCACTACTACACTACTTTTAATTAACTCATGTGAGTTAAATCTAACATAACTCGATGATGGTCCAGTCGGCTGGGACTGTAGAATACACCGACTGCATTTCTGCAGAGAGGTAAGACTCCCTCAGCAAGTGTCCTGGATATGACACTAAAAAATCTGATAGCGAGGCTTCAGTAATGCTAGAGCTTTTGGGAATGCGGAGTACCCCTTCATTGCCTTTGCTCCCATTTTCACTCTGGCCCGGAATGGTTGCACCTGAGAGGGCCCTATCTATGGATTAAATAGAACTAAACTGCATACTTGTTCTGAACTCAGTTGTCATATCTATGGGTCAAATAGAGATAAACTGTGTACTAATGATAAACTGAATTGTTTGAAATTAAATGTTTTTACACTTAACTGTGTGTAACAAAAAAAACCGTATACTTATGCTAATCTGAACTGTTTGAAATAGAATTGTTTTGACATTTAACCGTGTGTAAACAAATGACTGATGTTTAATGGAATCGTTCGTGATACATTGCAATACTTGGAACCATTTAACTTTGTTGACATGCTAAACTGAATTATTTGAAATATAACTTTTTTTACATTTAACTGTCTGTAAACAAAAAACTGTATTTAAACCAATGACAGTGAGTAAACAAAAGACTGTACTTATGCTTAACTGAATTGTTTGAAATTAGGTAAAACCATTTAACTGTATGAACCCCCCCACCAGCCAAAAAAATACATTTTTATCATATATCTAATATATGTATAAAGTAGTAACAGGTACTACCACTCCGGGTCAGAGTGGAATTGGGAGTAATGCTAATGAAAGAGTACTCCATATTCCTCTAAGTTCCAGGACTGGAGCCTCACCATCAGATGGTTTAGTGTCATACCTCGAACACTTAACATATGCAGATTTTGGTGAATTACTTCTTCATGTTTATGAAATTTTTACGTTCAATGCGATAAAGATCATTGTAGGGTAAATTGAGTTCTCTCGCCTTGGTGGGCAATCAGTTTTCGAGAAAGACAGCACTGTATTCAAAACCGAAGTGACGGAAACTGTAATAAGGCAATAACAATTTGTTTCCAATCACTTTCTGGCAACTCTAGTGATGATATTTGTCATATCCTAATTAACAAAAGGGAAATAACCTCTGATGCCACAGGGGTTACGGCCCCTACTACATCCGGGGGATTTGGTCAATAAAGGAATGTACCAGGCATAGCAGCAGATGTTTGTTCTCCCTCTATCTTTAATCATCATTCATCTTATCGATTCATCTTGGTAATAGTTCATACGTAGCAAGTATCCATTACCTCAAATGTAAAGACTTTACAATATTAATCCCAGGATGTATCGACCCTTGATAATATCTGTTTCTTTTTTTCTGTTTTATTGTTTTACTATCACTAATCTTAAATGTATATAAATACAATTAACCAAGAAATATTAACAATGATATACAATATTAAACCAAGTGAACAATATATCATAAAGTGTTTTTTTCTTGAAATTATATAAGGCAATCAAACTTTGGTTTGGTTTGGTTTGTTTGGTTTTATGGCATATCAACCTTTGTAGGTTATTTAACGCCAAATCAATTTTTATGTAAATAATCAGTTCTATTGAAAACAGTTCAGTTTAGCATAAGTACACAGTTTAATTGTCAAAAACATTTCCATTTCAAAGTATTTAAGCAGTTATATGTAATAATTCAGTTAAGTGTAAATACAGTTTTAATGTCGAAAAACAATTCAATTTGAAATAATTCAGCTAAGCATAAGCACGCAGTTTAAGTGTAAGTACGGTTTAATTGTCAAAAACGTTTTTATTTCAAGCTATTCAGTTTACTCAATTCATTTTAGCATAAGTATGCTGTTAGTTCTATTTAACCCATAGGTGCTACCACTCCGGGCCAGAGTGGACCTGGGAGCGATGGCAATGAAGGGGTACTCCGCATTCCCTAAAGCTCCAGCACTGCTGGAACCTCACCATCAGATTGTTTAGTGTCATATCCAGGACACTAGTTGGAGGGGGTCTTACCTCTCTGCAGAGAAGCAGTCGGTGTATTCTACAGCCCCAGCCAACTGGGCAAGCAATCAAACTTTGAAAGGAGTAAACAAACTGCCTCTGTTAATGGTTTGGTTTATTTAATAGCATATCAACTCCTTATGGGTTATTGAATGCTGAAATTTGATTAATTAGTAAATGTTTCGAGTATTATCCTAATTATTTATATTTTCAATGTTCTATTGCAGTTATCTTATTTTATTTAAACTTTATTTGTTAATAATAATGATCAGTTGTTTGCTTACAGTTATATCGTATCAAGTTTTCCTATCCAATACAAAAAGGGGTGTCCTCGTGGTGTAATGGTGAAAGCGATGGACTGCGGAATCGTAGTACGCGAGTTTGTACTCCAGTCTCGCTATTACGTTCACTTTCGGGTAAATACCCTTGGGAAACGTATGAACCCCCTTATCCTCCCAGCCATGGGTTAAATAGTACCACAACTGTTCTTCAAGGAGAATGGCTTTGGCATTAAATAACCTAAAAAGAGTTGATATGCCATTAAACAAAGAAACCAAACCAAACCAATACAAAAAATTTGCACATAGTAATATAATTTTCAGTAGGGCCAGCGCATACTACCCGGAACCTCTAAGCCTGTGATAAGGCCCGGTAAGGGTGCGTTTCATATATTTTTTTTTTATGGAAACTACTTTATGAAAATTGACATGTAGTATGTGTGGGGGTCCCGTATCATAGATCAGGGGTTATCAGAGACGAGAGGCGTGTATTATAGTTTCAAGGGGAGAGGCTTATCATTGATTTCACACTCCTTACCACGATGTCGCACATTAGCTACTACGTCATAGGGACTCCTTCTACATTGTACAATGTTGCAGTCCAGCAAGTTAGCCACTGCGCTATGAAGACTCCCTCTACTTACTGCTATGCCATCGTCCAGCATGTCAGTCTCTACGTTACGGGGAACACTCTGCCTGCTTACTACGATGATGAAGTCAAGCGCATTATTTATTACGTCACGGGGCTCTCTTTCCTGGTTACTATAATATCGCAGTCCAGTATGTTAGCCACTATAACTGGGAACTATCCCCTCCCCAAATAAGTATAATGATAAGGTCGAACACGTTAGCAAAAGTCCAGTCGGCTGGTGCTGTAGAATGTATCAACTGGATCTCTGCAGAGGAGTAAAACCCCTCCCCCACCACAACAAATGCACTGTTTATGACACTAAACTTGTTGGGAATAAAAAATTTAAAAAAATTTCATTAAATTAAAAATAATTATTAAAATATGTAGAAACTCCCAGAAGCCCCTGACAGGAAGAGGGGGCGACGCATGCACAAAGAAACGGAACCATCCCGACAAAAGAAAGAATCTCGTTCTCTTTCAGCAGTGACCGGCGGAGTGACAACACCTAAATCTTTCTTGTTACTGGTGGAAGACGCCATGCGCTCGTCTCTAGACGGCGCGTAGGCAAATCTTTCCACTAGTAGCAGTCACCTCTTTTACTAAAGACCCACGACTAAAAACACCGAATAATGAACTTGCCAGAATCACAATTAAGACACCATACAACGGACTTAATGACAACAACTGAAAACACCGGATTTAGACATATCTCCCAAAAGCGTCTAACACGTTTTTAACGCTTTAAATACCAACTTTGGACATATATACCCAAGAATGATAAAAACATTTTAACACCTTGACTGGGAGATTCAACCATTTCATTTGTATTCAGGAAGAATTTCCTCGCCCACTGAATGGTTGTTGAACCCAGAAATAAAGGCAAAATATAAAAGATATCTTCATCTCCTGTCTTTTACTATCTTCTTCTTTCATATAATTCCTTTACAGCCTTCATATCCAAGAAGTTAAACCAGCAAAATAATGTGGGGTAAGAATAGAATAACCTGGAATGGAGTCAGATAGCAAACAACAACATAAATTACCTTTAAAACCCCATAGACTGTATCTGATTGTGAGGCTCCACTTGTGAAGTTTTAGGGAATATGGTTTACCTGTTCATTACTATTACTCCCAGGTCTACACAAACTCGGAGTGGTAGTGCCTGTCAGGGTTCCATCTATGGGTCAAATAGAAATATTCAGTGATTTTCTATAATTGAAACCATTTAACAGTGTGCAAGCAAATGAGCTCTAGTGCGTTAAAAATTGTTTCCAACAAACTAATCTTTGAGAAATCGTATATATTAGATATATATGTGGCATTAATTTCCCAGTTGGCTGGGGCTGTAGAATACACCGACTGCATCTCTGCAGAGGGCTAAGACCACCTCCGAATGAGTGTCCTGGTTATGACACTAAACAATCTGATGGTGAGGTTCCAGTGATGCTGGAGCTTTAGGGAATACGGAGTACCCCTTCACTGCCATTATTCCCAGGTCCACTCTGGCCTGGAATGGGAGTAACTTTGAGGGCCATATCTATAGGTTTAAATAGAACTAACTGCATACTTATGCTAAAACGAATTGTTTGAAATAGAAATGTTTTTGATAAATAAACTGTACTTACAGTTGAACTGAATGCTTATGCTAAACTGAATTGTTTGAAATGGAACTGCTTTTGACATTGAAACTGTACTTATACTAAACAGAATTGTTTAATATTGAACTGTTTTGACATTTAACTGTGTGTAAAGAAAATCTGTACTTATACTAAACTGAATTAGCAGAATTAGAACTGTTTGAATAAACTGAATTGCTTGAAATAGAAATGTTTTTGACAATTAAACTGTGTACTCATGCTAAACTGAATTGTTTGAAATAGAACTGACTATTTGCATAAAAATGGATTTGGCGTTAAATAACCTACAATGGTTGATATGCCATAAAATCCAACTAACATATGTGGCATTAAATAAACCACAAGGTTTGATATGCCATCAAACACAACCAACGAACTAATATTAGCCACTACGCTATGGTGATTCCTCCTAAATATTTTTCATATCAATATAGCTATGGCGCATATTTCTAAGAAGTAAGATACTCAATGCTTATCGAATAAAGATTATTTCATACAAAATTGAAAATATCTTTATTATGTTTATCGTATTATTTATTTCAATCGTATCATAGAACACTTTCAGAAGACTCAGTAGATTTATATTTTTATTTTAATGATCACTTGAAATTAACTTATGTTAAATAATAGACAGGCGCAATCTATATTGTTTGAGTTAATCCAAACCGCAAGGATGTCATCTAATTTTGATTAATGTGGGATGACCCCAGAGGTCGTTTGATTGGATTAAAATGTCACGTGATCAGACGATACTAGAAGTTAAGAAATAAGATATCGTTAGTGAGAATCGCCCAACGAAAGTGGTTGAGAGTTCCATCTCAGCTCTACTTCATTGATTCCCCGCAGGTTACGACGGGTGAAGGAAGTCATCAAGCAAATAAAACAAAATGGGCACACAATAATAATATGTCTGTCGTTATTCATCCCAACACAAGAAGAACTGATAGCGTTTGGGGTCAAAACGACGTGTAAGGACGACGAACGAGAACGCCGTCGAGAAGATTCTGACAGAGCGACGCAAAGTAACATAACAGAAGTACAATGTGAGAAGATGGGCAATGGGCAATCGTCTGAGTAAGGGTATCCAACACATGTAAACACACAGTCCCCTTGAAAATGTGATAAACAAAATTCAATTTGCAGTAATCACTTTCCACTTCCCAATGAAATGTAGAATGAATTTGGTTACCGACTTTAGTTATCCAGTACACATAGCATTCAGCAGCCAGAGAAGGTGAACCAATATGTAAAGTCCTTTTAATATTTTTCGTCCTCAGTAAATATATATCTATTTTTTTTTTTCATTGTTTCAGTTGACCTAATTACTTATTACCATAGTTCTTGAAAGATGACATTTAACATAAGTAATTTTAAAAATGTCATATCAGCTCTTGTTGGGTAATTTTATTCCGAATCTTTTTTAATTGTTATAAAACATTTACAGTTTTGGAAAAGTTGATTGTTATAAAGGAAAATCAATCGTTTCTAAAAAATTTCCAATCGCTGGATCAATCCTTAATCGTTGTAAAAATTTTACTAGAAAATTCTCAATCGTCGATTCAACCCTTGATCATTGCAAAAATTTAACTTATAAGACTTTACACTCCTATAATTTAATTTGGGCGGTATGCCACTTGTTCCCACAACAAAGATGGCAGACGCACACATATTCAGTCTCGGGAAACTATTGGCCAGGAGAACCACGTGACCTGCGTAAAACTACGCCCGCGTAAATTTCGTCCTGCGTTTTTTGGAGCCAATTCCAAGACACGTATTTTCTATAAATACGTCGTCTTCAAATACTCTTTCTCTTTTACCCAATTTCCATTACAGCGGCAACACACTCCCTCCAGTGTGACTCTATTTCACCAACAGACGTCAAAAATCAACAACATGGATGGGCCTCGCAAGCATTCATTCCTTCAAATACGTTAACTAACTCTGCCTCGGAAACACCGACTGTATCAAATCATTGGAAGAAACGAACATTTTAAAATATGACTTCAGCATGAATAGGACACTTTTTACATTTAACCTTTCAGTAGTTGTAGTTGTGTTTGTTATACACACACACACACACACGTACATATACACACATGACTATTTTATTGATAGAACCATAGCGATATTTTAATGTATCAATGTAAGTTTTGTATAGATATAAATTTGTTTTGTTTGTCGCCTTGTTTTGAATGTTCCTTTTGTCCGCGTCGTTTCATATCCTTCACTCATTGGCTTCCTTCATTTACTATCTTTTTCCATGTGCCTATTTTATCCTTCACCGAAACATTAAACATAAACTGGATTAACATTAAATTTTGGGGGACTAAACATATCTACCATAAATATATGTCCCCTACAAACTAGAAAATTTCCAATCAACCCTTAATCGTTGTAAATTTTAACAAAATCATTATAAAAACAGTTTTGATGAACTGAAAATAGTCATAAAACGATATTGAAATCTTCCTTTATTAAATGTTATAAATTTTTTTTAATAAATATTTATATTTTCGTGTAAATTCCGATTGATTTCAGATACGATACCAATTCATTAAAGGTAACATTCTCAAACAGCGACCTAACGTTGTGGTTTCTGTAATATCTTCCTTTCATCGGCAGTTAGGACTCGCTTTTACAGTCAGTGGAACTGGGCATGCATTGGATGTTGGCTAATATTTACCTTTAAGCAAACATGACAAGGTGATGAAAGTGCGACTTATGCGCAATCTGTACAGTATCACAACTTCCTTTCTATTTTCCCTAGAACTATACCCCCCAATCATCCATGATTGTTCCGACCTCATACAGTTTATTGACCATACTGGAACTCCAACAACTATTCCTCTACAATCCTATTTACCAACCCCTCCGCTCAGGCAGGATATGACACAAGGTCAATTTTTAAGCGGAGTTTAACAGGTTTGAATTCAGAGTTTTCCTTCTCCTAGACTAGTTGCCTCACCAAGGCTGAAGAACTCAGTCTGCCCTACTATTTACCCATAGCTAGAGGGAGACTAATTGGATCCATACCTTTCCCAAGGGTATTAGTGCTATGTGAAATGCAATCAGTCTCGTCCTGGATTTGAACTCGTGTTGCCGTGTCCATTTCATACGACGATAACCATTACACCACAGGCATCTCCTCTACAATGCATCTTTTTATATCCCCAATACGGCACTTTTAAATCTCCATCAACGTTATTACCGCGAGCAGCTCCAGTTCGCTTCCCTTGACACCCACGTGACCAGGTACCCAGCAAAGCACCATCCGTACCAACTCACCCAATCGGATTAGTAGCTTCGCTAATTAACATAAGTAAGTTAATGATGTAAATAGAAGTCATTATACGGGGGTGTCCTCGTGGTATAATGGTTAAAGTGATGGACTGCGGAATCGTAGTACGCGAGTTCGTACTCCAGTCACGCTATTACGTTCACTTTCGGGCAAATACCCTTGGGAAAGGTATGAACCCCCTTGTCCTCCTAGCTACGGGTTAAATAGTACCACAACTGTTCTTCTAGGAGAATAGCTTTGGCATTAAATAACCTACAAAGGTTGATATGGCATTAAAACAAAGAAAACCAAACCCAGAAGTCATTATAATTAAATTTTGTTTTGAAAATTATACTCGGAGGTCAATTGGAGATATGAACACTTGAAAAAATTAACTTCACATTTCAGAGATATTTATTATGTTTAACATATTAACATTTAAAATTAGTTGATGTATTTGATTTAATCTTTAATTAGTTGATTGATTGATTCTGATAGCATGTCAACCCATATGGGGGTATTCTATGCCTATAGGTTAGGAAATTGCCTTAATTGTACATTTGTATTTACATTTCTCTTCAGTTTTTTTTTGCACATAGTTATATGATATCAAATATTTCTATCTAATACAAATAATTTCTAAATGAATCTATTTGATTTGGTTTGGTTGAGTTTATGGCATATCAACCATTAAAAGTTATTTAATACCGACTCCTCTTTATACATATATATATATACATATATATTAAATATAAATGATTTGGTTTCGTTAGGTTTTATGGCATATCAACCATTGTCAGTTATTTAATGCCAAATCCTGTTTATACATATATATTAAATATATGTATGATTTGAAAACACATTTTATAGAAAACATTCTTAAACAAGCCTGAGCTAATTTTTTTTTTGCCCAGAGTTAAATGGTTTCAAGTATTGCTATATAAAAGCCACAATTTAACATCAGTCATTTGTTTGCACACAGTTTGTTCTATTTGATCAGTAGACGGGACCCTATCAGGTGCAATCATTCTGGGTCAGAGTGGACCCGAGAGTAATGGCAATGAAGGGGTACTCCACATTCGCCAAATCTCCAAGGCTGGAGCCTCGTCATCAGATTGTTTAGTATCATATCCAGAACACTCGTTGGGGTGGGGGTTCTTACCCCTCTGCAGAGATGCAGTCGGTGTATTCTACAGTCCCAATCAACTGGAATGGATCCATTCGAGTCATAGTTGAACTACTCAGAGTCAAAGTGGACCTGGGACTAATGACAATGAAGGAGTACTCCACACTCTCCACAGCTCCAGACTGGAACCTCACCACCAGATGCAGTTTAGTGTTATACTCCGGACACCCCTTTCTGAGGGATATAATTATCGTATTCCAAGAAATACAAACAGGGCGTTCTTTGAATCGGTGTTAATTATCTTCAATTCTACTAGCAAGATCATACCAGTATTATTTGTTTACCCAAGCATATTTTTCAGGACATGTAGAATAATTTTACTCGAACAATGTGTTAGAAATTGTTTCTTCTCAAAATGATAAAGAATAATTTCGTGGAGGTGCCCGTGGTATTATGGTTATCGTCGTAGGAAATGGACTCGGCGAGACGAGTGTAAATCCTAGGCGCATTTCACATAGCTCTAATACCCTTGGGAAAGGTATGAATACAATTACTCTCCTACCAGCTATGGGTAAATAGTAGGGCAGATTAGGCAACCAGTCTAGAGGAAGGAAAACTCTGAATTCAAACCTGTTAAACTTCACTTAAAAAATTGACCCTGTGTCACATCCTACCCATGCGGAGGGGTTGATAAGTACATATAGGTTAATTGCGTTTACCGGTGATAAAAAATATAAACCACAGCGAAAATTAATTAAATTTTATTCAAGCAGTAAAATAGAGTTAAGTTACATTAAAAAAAACCCGGGCCATTGGCCTAATGAGTAGAGTGTTCTCCAATAGTCTGGGAGACCGTCGTTCAATCCCAGGTCGAGTCATACCAAAGACTCAAAAAATGGTACTTGATGCCTCCTTGCTTAACACTCAGCATTATAAGGTACGTATCAAGGATAAAGTGGAGCAATCCAGAGAATGAAGTAGCGCCCGCCCTACACCCCGGTGTAGTAGCTATTGAAAAGGGAGCCTTCGGATCACCCTCGACTAAAGTCGCCAACTTTTTACTTTTTACATTAAAAAAAACCCCAAAAATAAACAAAAAGCACCCCCAGAAAACCATAAATCACATTTTGACTGTCTTTTTCCATGACACTGTAGTTTAATTTTTATTTCTTTCGATAGTAATAATCAAGTACACATAAATGTAGTCGAGTTCTCGTGGTGTAGTAGTGGCAAACATCGTGGCTGAGATATCGTAGTAATCGAGCTTGAACTCCAGTTGCGCTAATACATTCACTTTCGAACTAATACCCTTGAGAAAGGTAAGTTTTTGGGTTTCATGCCTCTAAACATTTTTTGTATTAAAAATGATTTTAAATAAAACCCTAGACAAAGGTATGAACTCTCTTATACCCGTCTTCCAACAATAGCAGAACTTCTGTCCTTCCACACGGATGGCTTTGGCATTAACAACTCATTAAGTAGGGTGGCACTACAAAAAACTTCAAGGTGATCTTATGTTGAAGGTATCACAATCATTTTCACTACAGAAGACCATACGCATAGCACCTGTCTAAGAAATTGGGAAAAGTTGGGTTTTTTCTCTCTTCGGTAAAAAGATATTTTCTTGTAAAAAACATTGAAGTCTTATGCGAACCATTTAGAAAGCACAGCGGGTCGTAGTTTGCTCATAAAACACGCGTGTTCACTCCGCCTCCTCCCATATATATATATATATATATATATAGAGAGAGAGAGAGAGAGACAGATATATACATATGAATTTGGCTATAAGCATGTAGACACTTGTTTTAAAATGTACGTATACCTCCATATAGATATGATTATATACACACATGCGTATACGTATACATTTACTCAATCCTCACTTAGAGTTGCAGGTTTATGTCGTACTTAGGAAACCTATACTCATACATACAAATATATATAGTAATTTACAAAGCTCTTTGCTTCGATGTGGCACAAAGCCGAATGAATTGGGCACCCAATGAGAATCGAACTCACTCGTGTAGGCTTGCTAGTTTAGCTTGCTAACCGTTACACCACCAGAGGTGCCCCCCCATATATATATATATATATATATATCAGTCCTCTCTTACAGTTGGGAGCTTATGTCAGACCTTGGAAACCTATACTCATACAAATATATTATGGGGATTTTTATAAGCCCCGAAAAGCCCGGTTTATTCCTACGTTTTGTAAAAGAATAAACTGTACTCAACCAGCAGTAGAGATTTGGGTGAGAGATTTTGAAGAAAGGAAGACGAACGACTTATACATGCAACAAAATTTATGTACAACAACAACAATAAACAGGGTTTTACACCAAATGGAATAAACAACGAATGTGTAAATAACAGATCAAAAAAGAGTGTAAGACGAAGTAAGGTTAGGTTTGTTGTGAAGGCTGTAAGGTTTTGTGAAGGTGTTTGAAGGTAAAGTTGGTTTGATAAGGTTTGTGAAGGTAAAGTGGGTTTGATAAGGTTTGATATGGTGTTTGAAGGTAAAGTGGGTAGGTTTGCAGATAAAATGCCTGCTGGAACTTAACTGTGTGTGTGTCCTGTTCCTTTAAACTCAGCACGTGCGTTCATCGCTCTTGGGTCCCGGGTGGTGGAAGGTACCAAATAAGTATGCCGTCAAGGGGCTGCTACGAAAAGGACCTGTGCTAACAATGTTGGTAGTGGAACCAAAAGAGAGAGAATCTCCTGTGGGGCTCTTTTTTTATAATGGACGCCACGTGACCCCAAGGGGCTGCTGCTGATCGGTGAAACAGGATCACCAGTTGCTTACCAAAATTTCTACAATATACATAACAACAAACACAAAATCAAATCTATGGATCACAACAAACTCATGATTGTTGAACAGCATTGGCACTCAAACGTGTCCTTGTGGTGTAATGGTTAAAGTACTGTGCTGCGGATTCGTAGTAAGTGAGTTCGAACATCAGTCGCGCTATTACGTTCACTTTTGGACAAATACCCCAGGGAAAGGTATGAACCCCCTTATCCTCCAAGCTATGAGTTAAATAGCACCCCCTATTCTTCTGGAAGTATGGCTTTGACATTAGATAACCCGTGAAGGTTGATATGCCATTAAACAAAGAAACCAAACCCACTCAAACGGTCACAATGCTAACAAAATTCATAGAAAGAATAAAAAATACATTTGACATTATTACGGTGATAATAGAAACAGACAAAGATAAATAGATGTGTTGTCTCCAAACGCTGACCCCCCCCCAAATGGTTTTAATATGAAGCTTAACCCTTCCCAACTCCCCGTTTTTAAAATAGGATGTACAGATTTGAATAGACATATAAATGCCTAAATAAACAAATGACTAAGTTGAATACCAGTCATAGCTAATTTTAAACACATACCACCCATGCTTAGCATATATTTCCCTAAAAGAGAGCTCAATGCCAGGTGTCTACGATAGCAGAAATCATATAAATCATACATACCAAAAAATAATTTTCATTTGACAAATGGATATGAAACTTTACCAGTTCATTTTTCGTAGTTTCCATCATATAGTATGTTAACTCTTTTAAAGACTCTTTTAAAAACTAAAAAAGAAATTTAAAAAAAAAGTTTCCCTCTCAAAAACCTTTCTCCCGACGATGATATAAGGTCGAAACTAGTTGAGAACAATCTAAAATGAAATAAAACAAAGAAATATGACTTTTGTATGATATCTGCTGTCAGGATACTCAGCACTGAACTCTCCATTTGGGAGATATAAGTAAAGCATGAGCAGTGTGTCTCAAATTAGCTATTACTGCTTATATATATATATATATATATATTGTGATACTGATTTATATTTTTGTGTTCTAAGTACTATAAATAGCTTAGGATTTACAATATGGCTTACGATGAACAATATGGCCTTTTCTGAATATTTGTTTCTTTCTCCATAATTTCTGTCACACTAAAACAAAGAAATATATAAAACTGACAAGCGAAACTTGCCCTAATTTGGTTTGGTTGGTTATTTGGTTTAATGGAATATTAACCTTTTATAGGTTATTTAATGCCAAATTATATATATATATATATATATATATATATATGGCTTTAAAAAGCATGTACATATTATTAAAAACGTTCTAAAATCATAAAAAATGAATTAAAATCTTAGAAAAGGGGATCCTTTGTTTCGATCACTTCTCCTCAGAAATATGTCAGATATACAATCGATTTTGTATAAGAGGAAGTAAGCATGATGTGGTGACCAAAGGAAAATCCAGGGGTGAAGGAAAACAAAAAAAAATGTTACCGTAAGTCTGCTGAGTTGGTTTGGGTCATGGTGTTTTCTTCTGATGGTCCGAGAAGGTTATTAAAAGGCAATGTAGTATAGGATTGCTTTTGGATACATAATTCTGTTTTGTTTTTGTTGTTTTTTTTTTCATAAGTAATGCTTCCAGAATGGATAGCTCCTGCTCATTTGTTGATGTCTCCAGGATGGTAAACGTGATGGGACTATTTACGCATGAGTAAGCCTGATTGGCCAATAGATGACGACCAATGGCGGAAGTTCAATTTTGACTGCTCGGCGCCGCTGTGTCGTCGGAAGTATATGTTCGGATACTCGAGGGAACATGTTGGTCTATCCTTATCTCTAAACATTGACTGGTACGGCCTATATAGCAAACAACTCATTTGTATGTAAACCGATAAATGAGAGAGCTTTTTTTTGGCGAGTGGCACACTGTCTTTGAGATTAGGGGTAACAACTCTCAACTTAACCGAGTTGAAACAATGGTTGACGGATCTTTTAATTTGTTCTAGTAGCTGCATGGAGGCGTTGCCAATCCACCATAATTTTACATATACCAGGCACTTACCTGGTCTAAATTTTGTTTTGGTGGAAAGTTGCAGGCATTTAAAGCTAATGGTATTGGTGATTACATCCTCGGGGTATCCATTCTTCAACAAAGTCTTCCTGATAAGATCGAGTTCATCGGTAAGTTTTGGCTTGGAGTGGATCATTTAGGCACGGTGGACTAAGGTTTTTATTAAATTGATTTTGCGTATTGCAGGGCAAAATAAGCCCTACCGTGTGTACGATCCAGTAAACGAAGGTCTACGATAGATTGACGTCTGCACGTTAAAATTGGTGCGCTCAACTAAGACGTCCAGAAAAAGCAAGGTGTTGTGCTCGAATGAACAGGTGAATGTCAACGCAGGATGTAGTTGGTTGACAGTATGGAAAAGACGTCTACTTTCTGACCACGAGGAGAGAACTACGAAGATTTCATTGCTATCTCTGTGCAATTGCTGTTTAACCACTGCCTTCTAGTATCTTTAAGATAAAAGTGGGTCAAGTGTTTGCCACAAGACCAATTTGAAATATACGGTCGAGATAATCATATAGGTGTTAGGTCTTGACAGGGCGCCTCAGATGGTGTAATGGTTAGCAAGCTTGACTTGCAAATCTACACGAGTGAGTCCGTGTCTCATTGAATGCCCCATTGATATGGCCTTGTGCCACATCTGAGCAAAAAAGCTTTGTAAATTGCTCGGTTTTGACATGACTAACGGTTTGTCTAACATATTAAGGGCCAAAGTGGAACGCTTCAAGTCATTTGACCCCTTTGGTTTTCAGACCAGGCAATGCTTAGCCACTAGAATATCGTCCCCAAGCTTTACGAGTCGCTACCCAGAGCCAACAGGTGGTCTCGTTGGGCGTGGAGGGCTTACCTCTCAACAGAGATGCAATCGGTGTATTTTATAGCCCCAGAAAATAGGACCGTGACCCGATTTAAAATTTCGACTAATTTTTTTTTTCAAAAATTTTCTATAAATATTTGTTTTTTAAATTAAATCTTTTCGTTTTAAAATTTTCTTTAAATCTCTATTTTTCCAAATTTATATTGCAGCGTGTAAAGTACAAACCCCCGGAGAGTTTCACCAGGCAGACTGACTGTTTTCTGTTTAAGGGCATGCTAATCCACACGTGCGTGTTGATTTCTGTCCTTCACCTGAGCGTCTGTGCAAATCTCACTTATTACATTGAAGAAAATAAATCTCCGGGAACATTAATAGGTGACATTGCCGACGACATAGTCTCCAAGGAGAAGGTCGTTCTTGATAACCAGAGTTCATTAACATTTATTCAAATGCTGCAGGAGGCAACGAATACATTCAAATTGTTTCATGTTTCGAAGCATACTGGGAAATTGTACACAGCAGAGATGTTGGATGCAGAATCACTGTGCACCTACAATATGGAATGTTTTAAAACCCTCGACATTGCAATTTACCAGTTGGACACTCTGCTTGAGATTCTTGAAATTAAAATAATTATACATGATGTCAATGATCATCAGCCCGAGTTTCCGACTGAGCAGGTGAGCATTGAATTTTTTGAAGGTAACAGCATAGGCGCGAGAAAGCCGATTCCAAATGCCGTGGACCGGGATATCGGATATTTCAATGCCCGAGTGGAATATAGTCTGAGAAAGATTCATGACGAACCTTTTTCGTTGTTAATTTCTAAAGGATTTGGTGAAACGCAACTCCTCAGGCTGACTTTACAAGGAGAACTCGACAGAGAAATCAAGGATGTATACCTTGTTCAGGTTGTTGCCAAAGACGGAGGATCTCCGCCGAAAGAAAATGTTTTGGATGTTCAGATCTGTGTGGCAGATATTAATGATAACAGCCCTGTTTTCACGCAGAAAATCTACAATGTTTCAGTCGATAACAAACCAAATAATGCCACCCCTATCACTATCATATCAGCTAATGATCCAGATTTGGGTAGAAATGGTGAAATTGTCTATTGTCTCATATCCAAAACTTCAAGCTCTGCCAGAATGTATTTTAAACTTGATAAAACAAGTGGAGAAATATTCCTCAAAAAGAAAGTTCCTCAGAAGGAGACACCGATTTATAAGCTATACATCGAGGCCAAAGACAAAGGCAGTCCACCTCTGAGCTCAGTGACAAAAATCGTCGTCAACATAGTCACTCGAAAGAACAATGCTCCTGTAATACAAGTTAAATTTGTTTTCGCATCCATTGGGAACAGGGTAAATATTTCTGAAGACACTAAAATTGGCAGCTTTATTGCTTATGTGAAGATTAGTGATCGGGATGTCGGTAGGAACGGTGAAGTCAGTTGTAACGTACATAACAACTTTTTTCGGTTGGAAAATCTAGGAACGAAGAAATATAAAGTAGTTCTAAAATCGCCTTTGGATAGAGAAACAAAGGCCAGTCACAATATTACAATCTTGTGTCAGGATAGTGGATTACCTCCCCTTAAAAGCAAATCAGGTTTTTCCATTCAAGTGATGGATGTCAACGATGTTCAACCACGGTTTTCACAAAGCCAGTTCGAATTCTGGGTTCACGAAAACCAGAAATCTAATTTTCCGGTTGGTTTTATCAATGTCACTGATCAGGATTTGGGGTCTGCGAACGAACTGACCTACTCACTAGTGGCCAGGGATAAAGAGTTTTTACCTTTTCAGATCTCGAATAACGGATTTATTTCAACGGTTTCATCTTTAGATTATGAGTCAAAGGAGATATATAGATTTCAAGTTCTGGTGAAAGACAATGGAATACCATCTTTAAATAACACAGCAAATGTCGTTGTTGAAGTTGAAGATGAAAATGATAATGCTCCATATTTCATATCTCCCAGAGTGAATCATTATAACCTAGATGTTATCTACTACCCACATCATTCAAAGAACATTACCCAAATCAAGGCATCAGATGATGATAGTCAAGAGAATGCATTTCTAAAATATGAAATAATCAGAGGCAATAGCAACCAAATATTCACCATCAACCAATACACTGGTTTATTATCTTCAACTCATATTCTAAGCCAACAAGATGCTGGCTCATATGAACTAGAGTTTCTAGTGAAGGACAGTGGTAGTCCAGTTCTATCAGCCAGAACTACTGTTTATTTGACATTGATTGCGAGCAACAAGACAATCTCTACGTTTAGTACCGAAGACACGAGAGACAAAATGGAACTGCATGTTGCCATTAGCATCTGGATTGCTACGGTGACAATTTCGGTGGTATTTACAGTTTTTTTCTTGGTGTGTTTGATCCGCCACCATGAACGCAGAGATAACCCTTGCAAAAAGCGTGGAGGTTACACCGACAGTTTTTTGTCCATGCAAGCCCAGATGAAGTACCCTTTCTATTCTGCATGCTCTCAAGATCCATCCTCTATTACTCAGGAGACAGACCATCTTAGAAGAGGTGGTGCTGTTAGTGTAGAATCAAAGAAGAAAGCAAATAGGATACCAGGCAAAATACAAGACGAATCTGGAAGAGTTACCAGGAAGCAAAAGTCAGTGGACAGATTTTCTCAGGTAAGTCTTTAAAAACTTATATAAAAAAGAAATAGACGGAAGTAAAAGATTTGTTTCTTTATTTTAATGACATATCAAACTTCTTGAGTTATTTAATGCCAAAGTCATACTTTTAGAAGAATTTTAGCAGTACTATTCAACTCAGAGCTGGATTGGGGGTGGGGTGGAATTAGGGGTTCATAGATTTCCCAAAGGTACTAATCCAAAAGTGAATGTGATACCACGACTGGAGTTTTAACTCATTTTCTATGACGTCACAGTGTACCTCGTTAGCCACTACTCTACGGGAACTTACCCAGAAGTAAAAGAGGCAGCCAATAATATTACAAGAAACAAAAATTGCCAATTACAAAAAGCCCCCCCCCCAAAAAAAAATCAAGCAAAGAAAACAATATATTTACAATTGAACCGGCTGGCTGATCTAGATGTGGCACAAAGACGAATTTTCAGCTGAGGAGAGTCAATTTTTTAGTGGAGTAAAACTGGTTTGAATTTAGAGTTTACTTTTTTCTAAACCAGTCTACACTAATAATCATTATTTACTTGATCTCATATAATAGTCTGAGACCTCCAAAAATACACCCCCACAAAACAGCTGACTTTGGTATCAATTAATCCAAAAAGTTTTAATATGCATTTAAATTGATCAATCAACAAATCAACCAACTAACCATGTATACCTGCTCTCTCTCTCTCTCTCATATACACACACACACAAACTCTTTCACGCAGACACATAAAAGTAATGAACGAACTCTAGTTTTTTTGTTACAGAAATATGTTTTTATCATATAGTGAACACTAAACTTGGATGGGTTCGAAAACCATATCTCGTGTAATGAACGACTCCATGTTTTTGAGTTGAAAAATTGATCTTTAAAAGTCGTCAATTCATTACACAAGTGGTACTCTCACAATTCACAAATAAACAGACGGACGAACGCACACACACACACACACACACACACACACACACACACACACATATATATATGTACATATATATATATATATTTCAAAATGAATAGGTCCACAAAGAAGTTTTGAAGAAAGCAACAAGCTGGAAACATACGTATGTAAGAACTACATAATTTTTTAAAAAGATATACACCTCTTTGTGGACAAATTCATTTTTGAATATTTACTTTTTTCTCTCTTTGGACCAACAAAAAAATAAAGAATTTAAAAAAAAAAAACCCATGTATATATATATATGTGTGTGTGTGTGTGTGTGTGTGTGTGTGTGTGTGTGTGTTTGTGGTTACTTGATATGAAAAATCAGCTCCAAGAAACTGACTTTAATGTAGATTAAATCGAGCTGCATTCCAAAATGCAAAATTCCAAGTAAAAAAATAAAAAAAAAACGAATTCTCGAATTCAACTTAAAAGCATTTCATTCCTTAGCCAAGTTTTTTTTTTTTTAATATTTTAACCAGAACAACAATATCAAACAAATCACTAAAAAGTTACATTGATTTTTCAATTTTAATCCATTGTCCTCTCAGTCTTTTTTTTTTCTTTCTACAACTGGTAACTTTATCTGTGTTATCTTTCTTGCCATTCTTCTTAAAGCACTTCTGAAATTGTCTTTAATTTCTTCGGCTTGATTTTCAATTGTTCTCAACATCGATTCAGATATTCATTTGGTCGTCGCTCTGCTAATAGACAGTTCATTATATTAATATCTTTTGATCTCATCAAATTTTTCCTCAAGGGATTTATGTTTCTGCTTGGCGTTTTTTTTTGTCTTTAGGAACACTTTCATTCTAGCTTTTCTTTAATTTTTTTCCCGTTAGGTATATTTAAAGTTACTATCCCATAATACATTGATAAATTAAAAAAGATCAGACATTGCTTTTCATGGCTTGATTCTATGACTACCTGGAAACTTTATATTTTTTTTAAATTTTAGTATTGCCTTTGTAAATTCTATGATATCATTTCCCATAAGACTAAATATCATTTTCAAAACAGCTTTTAATTGTAGATTGAAAACTGTAAATAAGAAAGAATAGATAAATATAATACGAATACAAATTCGATTCAATTTCTCTTACTGAAAATACGAAAAAATAACTTTTTGTCTCCTACTAAAGGATACTGTTCTCTTCTTAACTGAATTCGAACCCCTGAATTTAAATCTGAAGTCAGAATTTAGCCATCAGATCATATTTTAAAGTTACGCACATTTCAGTATTACACACACAATGTTATTCCACATGCCATAGTATACAGTATATCATCACATTGAAAAGTCAACTTGAATAGTCAAACTCAGTAAATATTTTCTTACAATATATTCTTATATTAGTTTGGTTTCTATGTTTAATGGCATATCAATTTTTGTGGGGTATTTAATGGCATATCAACGTTCATTGGTGATGTAATGGTGTATTAACTTTCATTGGTTATTTAATGGCATACCAACCTTCATTGGTTATTTAATGACATAATAACCATCATTGGTTATTGAATGGCATGCCAAACTTCATAAGTTATTTAATGGCATACAAACCTTCATTGATTATTCAACGGCATATCAATCTTCATTGTATATTTAATGGCATACCAACCTTCATTACTTACTTATTGGTATATCAACTTTCGGGTGTTATTTAATGGCATAGCACAATTTATTGGGTATTTAACGACATTTCAACCTTTATTGGTTATTTAATGGCGTATCAACCTTTATTGGTTATTTAATGGCATACCAACCATCCATAGTTATACAGTGCCAAAGCCATGTTTGTAGAAGAGCAATAGTGTTACTATTTGATTTACAGCTGGAGGTGATAAAGGGGCTCATAAATTTTTCAGGGATATTAGTTAAAAAATGAACGTAATAGCGTTACTGTACATTATCCACGATTCCACAAGGACTAACCCTATTTTTATTTTTACATCATATCAAATTAGTTTTTAAAAAATTGGAATTTCAATAAGAAAAGTCCCTTATTAAGTAACGGAACATGTGCTCTCAGTATATTCAATTTAAGCATTGGTCAATAGACTTTAAATGTATTTGAGACATTTACTCTTGCTCTTGTGGGAGGTGCTAGTCGCCTACTGTTGAAATCAGCTGTAACCATCTATTATATTTGGTTTTAAGTGACCTTGGTATCTAGTTTCCATTATCAAAAGATTTTGATAGAATCTTTCTCCATATTCATTACTTATGCCACTGAAATCAAGATGGAAACGCAATTCTCTGTTGTACTCTAAGCTTGTTTAATAAATCAGCATTATTTTCAGTTCTACGAGACCCAAGAAAGGTCTGTACACTACAAATGAATCCAATGCCACTATCTCGAGGGATTTAGTTAACTTCTGAACTTGCAGGCTAATGTACTGAATTGCAACATTTTGGTAAGCGAGTTTGAACTCCTATTATGATCATTTTGGGGTTAATGCCACTAAGAAACGTATGAACTCCCTTATCCCCCTAGTGATGG
This sequence comes from Sepioteuthis lessoniana, assembly GCA_963585895.1. Taxonomy (NCBI): domain Eukaryota; kingdom Metazoa; phylum Mollusca; class Cephalopoda; order Myopsida; family Loliginidae; genus Sepioteuthis; species Sepioteuthis lessoniana. The sequence goes on from OY757908.1 coordinate 61,736,789, forward strand.
GTTAAGTAATAACATTATTGGTCTAGTACAAGGATGGCTTTGGCATTAAATAACGAATAAAGGTTGATAGGCCATTAAATAACTGATGAAGGTTGGTATGCCATTAAATAACCAATGAAAGTTGAAATGCTGTTGCATAACCCATGAAGTTTGATATGTCATCAAACAAAGAAACCAAATCAACCAACCATCATTTACAGAAGTGTGCGTAGTAGTTTACTAAGATTTTTGCTGAGCTGTGGCTCAAGGCCGTACGAATAGAGCAGCCAATGAGACTCAAACTCACTTATGAAGATTTATTAGTCTAGCTTGATAATCATTACACCACACGTGTATGTGCGTGATTATGAAGATTTGAGAAGACCAAAATCAGTTTTGTGTTTTGTTCTGTCAAAGTGATTGATTCAGGAAATGATTTATTTTCAATTTGTAAAATATAATTTCATAACATCATAACAGATGGATTTATTGATGATGATGATAATAATAATAATAATGATGATGATGATAATAGAACTGCCAAATTAGGAAAACATCCAAATATTTGGACAGAAGGAAAATTACTTGGGAATATTGGAAGTGGACACTATCAAACAAGCAGAGTTGAAAGAATAAATAAGAAAAGAGTACCTCAGAAGAACAAAAAAATCTTCTTAAAGCAAAATATCACCAAGGGAATAAACATTATGGCCGTCACACTCATAAGATGCTCTAGATCATTCTTATAATGGACGTCTTTATATATATATATATATATATATATATATAGAAACATGTGTAAGAGCAAAATGAATAATTAACAAATAAATCTCTTTGTGGACCTATTCAGTTTAAAATATTTACTTTTTTCTCTCTTTGAACAAACAAACAAAAAAAAGAAGGAAATCTTTACTCTCTCTCTCTCTCTCTATATATATATATATATATATATTGTGAAATATCTGTGTGTGTGGGGGGTGCAAAATTTCATGATTTTATTGTTTTCTTTGTCTGAAAAAAGTGGAAGGTAACAACTTATTACCTTCTCAAAATTCAATACCTGTCTTAAAAGAGGTTTTACAAATATAAATATATCATAGATAAACATAATTTCACAATATTTACACACACAGATAGATTTGTGGATCGATCATATATATATATATATATACGTGTATAATAATAATAATAATAGCAACAGATTGTGCAAAGAAATAGTTAAAATGTGCAGAATACTTTTGTTGCAGATTTGGTTTTATATATATATATATATATATATATATATATATATAAACACATTATAAATTTGTATTTAGAGAAAGATATAGAGTATAATGCATGCAACCCAAGAGAAACCAATTGAAATAGATATGCAGAAGCTTTCCTTGGAAATACATTAGTCACAATAGCAGATAATCTTTAGATCAATGATAAAACTGTTTTTTCTATTCAACTGCTGACATCAATAACTCTACTCATAAGAGACGAGTGCAACCAGGTAAATGTGGACAATTTGAGCAAACACATAAAATATGCAATACGCAAGGAGTTTTAATGAACACTGTGAAAATTATGAGAAGATGAGGATCAGAAACAAACAATGGAAATAACTGACCATAAGAATGGCAATACAAGAGTTTGGCCTTTGAACAAAACAAGTATTTTGTTTTTGTTAGAGTTGTGTCAAGTTGCGTGAGTGTCAAGGAGATGGAGAATGGCTGTGATAGCTGAGTGGGGAAATATCCAAAGAGGGATATGAGGGTGAGTCAAAAAGTAATGATTTTTCTTTCGTACAGTAATAATTACCAAAACGGGCTGTCAACGCCGCAGTAGGAGGGGTAGGATTACTTATAGGACCTAGAGCATTCAAAACGCTAAATAGCGTTGAGAAAGTACAACCTAGAATGGTGGCAGCTACTTTTAACGGCAACCCCAGAGCAACAATCATCTCATGCTACAGCCCCACCAATGTTAGTGAAGAAACTGAACTAGTCACCTTCTACGATGAGTTATCCTCATTAGTGCGTAGCATCCCGAAACACAACATGTTAGTCATTGGCGGAGACATGAATGCCCAAATCGGGAAAAATAGAAACAACAAATACAGCCTCCACAACACGTCAAATAGGAATGGGCAACATCTAACAGATTTCATGATAGAAAAATAGATTAGCATGCCTCAATACAAACTACCAAAAAAGGGAGGGCAAACTATGGACATACACGTACGCAAACAATACTAAAGCTCAGATAGACTACGTCCTTATAAACAAGAAATGGAAAAATAGTGCACTGAATTGCGAGGCATACTCCTCTTTTGAGGGTGTGTCCACCGATCACCGAATAGTCACGGCGAAAATACGGTTAAGCCTACGAAAAAACGCCAAACGAACAGCGACCGCCAAACACTATGACTGGGCCCTATTGAACAACAGAGATATAAGAGATAAATACGTATTAGAATTAAGAAACAGATTCGAAACACTACAAGAAAAGACAGAAAAAAGTACACCAAACGACGAATATGAAAATTTCGTCAATGCACACCTCGAGGCAGCAGCGAAATGCATTCCAACAAAACTCAAAACTAAATATAGAGTCCCATGGGAAACTTTAGCGGTGAGAGAAAAACGTGCACTAGTGAAAACAGCCTCCAAAAACTATCGAAAATACCCAACAAACACAAATGCCTTCAAACTAAAAACGGCACAATATCAATTAGCAGGCATATATATAAAGGAACAGACAGAATACATTCAAAATCAGATAGATAAGATTAGAGACTCGGTGGAAGATAGACAATCTAGGATAGCCTGGCAAACAATAAACGAAGTGAGTAGAAGAAAGAACACAACCAAAGCAAAACTGAAAGCTGCAAACCAACAAGAAAGAATAAAACAGTGGAAACAGCATTTCGAAAACTTACTAGGAAACCCACCGAAAATAACACATGAACCAATCACCAGAATAATTAGCAAACAATTAGACATTAAACTAGGACCGTTCACACAAGATGAACTCGACTCGGTTCTCAGAAAAATTAAAAATAGGAAAGCTGCAGGGCTGGAGGAAATTCCCCCGGAAGTATGGAAGACCAGACAATTCGACGACATACTGCTCCGACACTGCAACGCAGTATATAATCAAAATCCGATAGATAGATGGATGAAGGGATGCATACTCCCCTTCCCTAAAGAGGGGGACCTCGGATTAGCCAAAAACTACCGACGCATAACGCTTACATCCATAGCAGTCAAAATCTATAATGCCCTACTACGAAACCGCATAGAACCTAAAATCGACAACATACTTAGGAAAAACCAAAATGGCTTCCGAAGAAATAGATCCACGACCTCACAAATATTAACCATCCGTAGAATCCTTGAAGGTGTATGGGCAAAAAATCTACAAGCGACATTAATATTTGTTGAATTTACCAAGGATTTCGATTCCATTCACAGAGGAAAGATGGAACAAATCATACTAGCGTACGGCATACCTAAAGAAACCGTAGCGGCAATAACGATTCTCTATAGAAACACTAAAGTAAAAGTACGATCACCAGATGGAGACACAGAATACTTCGACATTGTAGCAGAAGTACTACAAGGGGACACGCTGGCTCCGTACCTCTTTATCATTTGTCTGGACTACGTACTTAGAACATCGATTGACAAAATCAAAGCGAATGGCTTCGAACTGACGAAGAAAAGAAGCAGAAGGTACCCCGCAACAACAATTACCGACGCCGACTACGCCGATGACATAGCGATACTGGCAAATACGCCTGACCAAGCCGAAACACTACTGCATAGTTTGGAACGAGCAGCAGCAAGCATAGGCCTCTATGTTAATGCACACAAAACGGAATATATGTGCTATAATCAAACGGGGGACATCTCCACTCTAGAAGGAACCCCTCTTAAACTAGTAGACAAATTCACTTACCTAGGAAGCAGCGTCGAATCAACCGAAAAGGACATCGAAACGAGGTTAGCGAAAACATGGACAGCTATCAATAGGCTATCGATTATACGGAAATCAGACCTAACCGATAAAATGAAACGCTGTTTCTTCCAGGCAGCGGTCACATCGATACTGCTATATGGGTGCACTACATGGACGCTAAGAAAACGGCTGGAGAAGAAGCTAGACGGCAATTACACAAGAATGCTACGTGCAATCTTAAACAAGTCCTGGCGGCAACACCCCACAAGACACCAACTGTACGGCCACCTGCTCCCTATCACGAAAACTATTCAAGTTAGACGAACCAGACATGCAGGACACTGCTGGAGAAGCAGGGACGAACTCATAAGTGATGTACTCTTATGGACCCCCACACATGGCCGTGCAAAAGCAGGACGACCAGCACGAACATACATTCAGCAGCTATGTGAGGATACGGGATGTTGTCCTGAAGACCTACCTAGGGCGATGAATGATAGGGAGGAGTGGCGAGAGAGGGTCAGGGATATCCGTGCTACCAGCGCGATATGATGATGATGATAAAAATGAAGCTGGTCCTCTGTGTGTGTGTGTGTGTGAGAGAGAGAGAGAGAGATAGAGAGAGTTGTTGATAATGTGGACTGGATTCTAGTACTATTTCAACAATGGAAATTACAATGATGTTACGGTTCAGAATGTCAGCCACTACGCCATGGGGACTCCTCCCAATAGAAGTGAAGGAGATATGAATGACAAATAGAAAACATTGAAGCTCTCCTTTTATTTGTATAAAACTTTAGGCTGACTGTCACTTCTCCCCAACCCCTACCAACATGATGGTATGATAAAATACAGATTGCAGTTGGTCACAGAAGAAGATTTAGTATTTATCCAGAATATCCTGTCGTGGAAATATCGGTGGTAATAAACTAAACAAATATATATATATATATATATATATATATATTTAAGAAAAAAACAACCCACAATCGGTTACATTACGATAATGAATTTATTTCCATCCTGTTAAAAGCATTGATATAAATCAATGCTCTAAAAAAATTAACAAGACTTCTTCAAATCCAACAAGAAATGGAATTAGAATAAATTTTTCACATTTACAACCAGACAGACAGAGGAAAAAAAACAAAAAAACAAAAAAAAATTATTTCTCCTCTGTATTAAAGCTTGCCTTAACCTTTAAGTAACACTAAGTATAAAAAATGATGGCTCGTAAACCTACATTACCTAGAAACCTTTGCAGAGGGGTAAGACCTCCCCTTAATGAGTGTCCTGGATATGACACTAAAAGATCTGATGGTGAGGTTCCAGTGATGCTAGGCCTTTGGGGAATGCAAAGTACCCCTTCATTGCCATTGCTCCCAGGTTCACTCTGGCCCGGAATGGTAGCACCTGATAGGGTGCTATCTATGGGTTAAATAGAACTAACTGCATACTTATGCTAAACTGAATTGTTTGAAGTAGAACTGTTTGACGAAACTGAATAGTTTAAAATAGAAATTTTTTTGACAATTAAACTGTACTAGCATTTAAATTGCGTGCTTATGCTAAACTGAATTGTTTGAAATGGAACTGTTTTTGACATTGAAATTGTACTTACTCAAAACTGAATTGTTTAATATAGAACGGTTTTGACATTTAACTGTGTGTAAACAAAATCTGTACTTATACTTAGTTGAATTAGAACTGTTTGATTAAACTGAATAGCTTGAAATAGAAATGTTTTTAACAATTAAACTGTGTACTCATGCTAAACTGAATTGTTTGAAATAGAACTGACTATTGACATAAAAATGGACTTGGCGTTAAATAACCTACAAAAGTTGATATGCCATAAAACCTAAACAACCAACTTTGTAAAACTACATCCAGTCTCATTCTACTTCTAATTTAAGAGACAAAAATAAGTTACAATAATACATGTAAAAAATTCAAACATTTATAACAAAATTATTCAGACAATCTAATTTTAGTTTATCATTTTTTATCATTAAAATGAACTAAAAAAACTAAAACTAGTGTTAATTATGGTAAAACCCCACTAAATTACAATAATAGAGTGAAGATCACTTATATAAATTACAATTTCGAATTCATTTACCAATTTGATAAATCATAGTTAATCATTTTCTGTTTAATTATTTATTTAATTATTTACTTATTTTTTGAAAATAGTCTAAATTTATTTTTATGCCTACATCAAGCTATTAAATCATATCTCTGATTTAATAGGTTACCAGGATCAGGGTATAACATAATTAGTATCTTTTCTTCCAGACACAAATTACATCTACCATCAAAGCAGCTAAGAGTAGTAGATCTTTTCAATATTCTCCATTGAATTTCTGCGGTGAAACCCTTATTTTTCAACTTCTATAAATGTTTGGATAAAACTGTTTAATTTCTCAAGCATATGTGAGAACAAATGAATGTGATTATTATATCTTTGTTTCCATCTAACTGATGAAATTCCAGCATAAGTTTTTTTATCTTTTATTTTTTCTTTTAGGAAAATAATAGCTTGATATACTATGTTTTTCAAATTACACAAAACATTCATTGGACAATTAATTCTTGTTTTACAATTGCAATTATCATAATTAATATTACTATTATTACTATAATCATAATTATCATTATTTACTCATTGAGAGTTTTTCACATCAGTATTAGCTGATGATCTTTCACAGGAGACTGAGTGACAGCAGGTCTCCGCAAGTGTCCAGGACTCTTCTCAGTATTCTGGCCGTTCTCAATAGTTCTGTAGTTGGCATGGTCTCCACTCATCCTCCAAGTCCTCCAGTCCCTTTATTGATCCTTTGGTGACTGTACCAAAAGCACCAATCATGAGTGGTACAATGTCACCTTCATGTTCCATAGTTTCTTCAATTCTCTTGCAAGGTCGAGGTACTTATCCTTATTTTCACATTCTTTCAGTTTTATTCTGTGATCAGCTGGGACAGCAAAGTCCACAATTTTTCAAATTCTCTTTTTTTTTGTTGCTTATTATAAGGTCTGGTCTTCTGGCCAAGATTAAGTGATCCGTTTGTATGTCAAAGTCCCATAGGAGTTTATGTGCATCATTCTCCAGGACAGCCACAGGATTGTGCATATACCATTTATTCGTATGGTCAAATTTAAATTTCTTGCACATTTCCCAGTGGATCATTTTGCCCACCCAGTCATGTCTAGTCTTATACGCCTTCTATGCTAATTTGCTGAATTCGCTTATTATGTGATTAATATTTCGTCTCAATCACCACATAACCTAGATTTACTGTTTTGTTGTGTCTTATCTATTCTCGCTTTGATATGATTGGTTCTTATGGGGTTGTTTTGTGCAGTTATTAGGAGAGATTCTGTTTCTCTCATAAAGTTTCCTTTTCTTAGCCACGTCCAAGTTTTCTTGTGTGAGATGTTATTTATTAGTCATTTAAAACGTCCATAGATTTGGGTTTTTTTTGCCATTTTTGTTTCCTATTCATTGTTATTCAGTTGTCCATCATTTTGTCTGTCTCATTTCTGATGGCTGTAATCAATCCTCCATCGTGTTTTTCTATGTAGTCCTCGAGTCCTTGTATCAATGCATCAATGCTGTCTTCAAGGCTGGCAAGTCTTCTTCCCTCCTTTCTTGATACATATAGTCTATCAAGGTCATCTCAGGGATGTAATGCCTTATGCATGGTCATTAGTTTTCTTGTTCTTTGGTTCATTTGCTTAAGTTCTTCTCTGGTCCACTTCAAAAAGGGTCCTGAATATCTAACAAGGGGTACAGCCCAGGTATTTATTCCTTCGATAAGGTTTCTGCTAGATAGTTTTGTCATGAGTAGCTTTCTGGTTCTCCTGTGATATTCTTTCTTAATTTTTTCTTTCATCTCCACTTGTTTGGTGGTATCAGCCTCCAAGATGCCCAAGTATTTGTTGGTTTCCTTCTCTCCGAGCATTCTAATCTTGTCTTGGTTTGGTAATTCCATTCCGCCAGTTAGATGTCGATTGCCACTTTTCATTACTAGCATGGCACACTTTTCTATGTCCTATGTCCTGACTGTATATTCTAACTGTATGTATTAGAGTTTCCAGTTCTTTTTCATTTTTTGCAAATAGTTTGATGTCATCCATTCACATTAGGTGATTGATCTTTTCCTGCGATCTACTAAGTTTGTATCCGGCTGTACATTTTCTGAGTATGTGATTAAGGGGCATCATGGCAATTATGAATAGTAACGGTGAGAGTGCATCTCCTTGAAATATACCTCTTTGGACCTTTGCTTCAGCTAATCTTCTTCTTCCTGCTGTCAATTCCACTTTCCAGGTTTTCATGGTTTTCTCAATAAAGTTTATGATTTCATTTGATATTTTGTACATTTTGAGACAGTTTATTATCCAGCTTTGTGGAACCATGTCATATGCCTTTTAGTAGTCAATCCAGGCCTTAGCTAGATTTTTCCGTCTGGTCTTGCTCTCGTTTAGGATGTGCTGGTTTATGTAAAGTAACTCTGCTATGTCTCTGGATTCTTTGCGGCATCCTTTCTGCTCCTCAGGGAACAATCTGTAGCTTGTTAGTGAGTAGTAAATATCTTCCCTTATTTGTATGGTAAATATTTTCCACATCATTGGTAGGCAGGTTATGGGTCTGTAGTTGTTTGGGGTGGCTTCTTTGCTTGGGTCCTTTTGGATCTTTATGGTGATCTTTCCTTTGGTCATCTATTTGGGTACATGTGCTCCTTGTAAGCATCTGTTTATTGCTAGTCAGTCTGTCATGAATGGAGGTGAATTTCTTGAACTAGAACCCATGTATTCCATCATATTATCATTATTGTTATTATTCACATCAAGTTGGTCATAATATTTCCTAATTACTTCCATATTAAGAGGGTTAATTATTAAAAAAAATTATTTGTGCAAAAATAACTAATTTTTAAGTTTTCTTATGAAATATTTTATGTAATATACTGATTAAAGTGTTTATCAACTGATTTTTAAAAATATTTTCTCATGTTTATACTAACAAATTTACAAAAAATGGGGTTGAACAATATAATTTTCCGATTCCAATTTTTATGACTATTCACTTTAATATTACAATTATCAGTAGTTTCTTTATCCTTATTGTGACAAGGAAATATGACACCCTAATACATTCGCTGGGTTATGGAAGAAGGAGGTGCGACTCTCTGAGCGTCAGCGACTATAGTAGTAAGCAGAATAATAGACAGAGAGGCCGTCTTTCTTCACCCCTCTCTATTATTACAAGGTGATATGGGCATGGGAGGACCTCACTCTCTATTTGCCATGCGTGCGTCAGCGGAGAAGCAAATCTGCGACTATGATTGGTGCCAAGGAAGAAACGGCCAAAACCAACACGTGGTAAATTTTCAAACAACAGAAACTAGTTAGTCGCCATGTCGTCGTCAAAGGGTGAGGACACGTAATTTAGGATATGAAAGAAACCCAAATTCCAAAATAATGCCGCACAGAGAACCCTGAGAGAAAAGAGAAAGATTATCCTTTGAATGAACCAGCACTCCGAGGTATGGTAAGCCTCGTTAAACGAATGCCCAAAGAAATAACGAGGAGAAAAAGAGAAAAGAATAAACTCCACTGAATCCCAAGTAAGTAACATACAATTTAAGTATATTCAAATTTATCCTGCTGCATTCATGCTGGCGTGAATGAAAGACAAACTACAGGAGGAAGAAATGACTCAGATAAAATAGAGGAGAAAGAAGAGGGAATATTTCCCCAATGATAAACTTGAGATTTAGAGCACAAGCTCAACCATTAAATCCCGAAACCTGAAGGGAAGGAAAGCGGCACGTATCTATCACTGACGAACTACATTCTCACCTGCCACCATTAACAGATATTTTATGGCTGGCTCGTCCAGGGATAAAGATATTTTATAGGGACTTAGTCGGGGATACGGATATTTTAGTGGAGACTCCTTCCGAGATACAGAAAGACTTTCTCGCTCCTGACTTTTACCTGAATTGTTTTTTTCTTTGTTTCTTTCTTTTATTCAATAAAAAACATTGTTATTAATCTTGCTAACCCAAACACGACAGTCCAGAGTCCATTTTTATTGTAGAAGAATTGTATTTGTCGAAGACCTTGTATTTGAGGGGGAAAGTTGACCAGTTAGCTGTGTTCACTTTTAATAATTCACCTATAACTTGCTTAGTGACTCTAAAATGTGGTTCCACTTGGGAGTTGGTGATATCTGTAACACTAAATAGTGTTCGGCAGACCACAGCCAACGTCTATGCCCTGCGTTAACTGGTAGATTGGCGGGAACGAACAGCACCCTGCAAGCCCACTGGGCACATGGCGGCGTAACTTTATACAAATGATTATTATTGATAATATTATTATTAGGTTTCATCATTTTTGGCTCTAGATAAGTAAACTTTTCTTTTTCAAAAATTAGCATACCAATATGTAGAGGAGTGTGCTACTCTTTTCCCTGGATTGCGCCACTTGCCCTTGGTTGATACCTTATAATGTTGAGTGTCAAGGAATGAGGTATGAAGTGCCATTTTTTGACTTTTTGGTATGACTTGATCTGAGATTGAACCCCAGTCTTTCGGACCATTAGTGAACACTCTATTATGTCAGTTGGCTGAATCACTAATGTTAATTAGCAAAACTTGAATAGTTCCACAACACATACAACACAAATTTTTACAAGCACGTAAAACAAATGGAATATGACAACAACGAACATTAAGAAACAAACAATTTAATATTCATAACAAAACAGGAATGAAAATAAATGAGAAACATAATGTGCGAGCGGCCTTTGGAGAAATACAGTTATGGCCAGTTAAATGAAAATAGGGTACTTCATATGTGCGTGTATGTTTATATGTTAATAAAGTCTATCAAATAAATGGTTCCATTGTTGGCCGAAGTAAGTTGGATAAAAATAATTGTCTTTACTTACATATATGGGTATATGTGTGTGTATATGAATGAGGGACCGTAGGTATGGCTCTTTGCTTTCATTAAGTCGGCACGGGTGTTTTCTTAAGATTTTGGCGACCACGTGTCGCATTGATGAAAGTAAGTTGCAAGCCTTTCCCTTTGAGTCTATATCGCAGCTCGGCCATGACCTCTAGTGAAAAGTCTTTTTGGGTAGTGGACAGAATGACTTTTTGGCTGTGGAAGAAATGAATTGAATGACCGACAGCTTACCTGGTTGATTAAATTCTTCGTTATTTATACTTTGGTAGTGGATCAAAAAATAATTGTATTATTGCAGGTCCTAAAATTTAAGCGCATAGACATTTCTGGACCAATCAATAAGATTCGTATTTTTACTTATTTGTTTTAGAGCCTAAAAAATTTTTCTGTTAATTAGTTTCTGATCCGGATTTTCTAGAATGTTCTTATTCTATGTTTTTAGCTGATTGGTTGAAAAATATAAAAATGTAACTTCAATGCGAATGTGGTTTTGATCCAAAATTTCTCGAATGTTCTTATGTATGTTTTGTTGATTATTTTGAAGCTAAAAAAATGTGTATTCTATAAGCTACAGTTCTCTGAGACTTTGCTATCCAAGTTGACAAAAAATTAAAAGGAATAGACCAGATATAATATTTTAGGACTATGAAAGAAATACATGTCTTCTAATTGATACCTCGGTGCCAACGGTTAATAATATAACAGTCAAAGAATTCAATGAAATAAGTAAATACAAATACCTGGAAATAGAAAATGAAAAAAATGTGGTACCTTAAAACAACCACTGTGCCAGTAATAATGGAAGCACTGGCTTTGATCAAGAAAGTAACAGACAAAAATATTAACAAGATACCTGGCAGTCCAAGCCTATACGAAATACTAAACAATTTCCCTTTGCAAAATTTCTCATACTATCAATGTGACTGAAAAATATCACCCCAAAAAGGCTGCAAAAAACATAAATACTTAGAACACTTATAATCACCACCTTCCCTTAAGCTAGGTCTTAGGTAAAGAACTGATGAAGGATTGTTAGAAACAGAAAGTAAAGCTGAAAATTGAAAATAATAATTATTATAATATCAAGAGAAAGGCAAGTGTAGGCTATGTGGGAGTGGAGAGAGAGAGAGAGAGAGAGAGAGAGAGAGAGAGAGAGAGAGAGATGAAAATAATAAAAAATAAATAAAATTATAAAAATAAAAATAGAAATGAATAAAAAATAAATAATAAAAATAATAAAAGATAATAAAATAAATAAGATATAAATAAAAATAATAAATAATAAAGATGAATAAAAATAAATAAACAAAAGTAAATAGATAAGAATTAATAGAAAATAAAAATAAATTATAAAAATAATAAAAAATAAATAAGAATAAATAAAAATAATAAAAAATAAGAATAGATAAAAATGAATAAATAAAGTAAATAAAAAACAAAAATAAAATAGATAATAAGAATAATAAAAAATAAATAAAATTAAATAAAGAATAATAAAAATGAATAAAAATGAATAAATAAAAATACATAAATAAATAAAAATAAAGATAAAAATAGATAATAAAATAAAGCTGAAAATTGAAAATAATAATTATAATAATATTAAGAGAAAGGCAAATGTAAGCTACGTCATGCAATGACGTATACAGGCACATCATTGCACGGGCTGTGACATCTGTACACAATCAGATGCTCAATAAATAGTCCTCCTTCTCCTCCTCAAGTGGTAGTCTTGTTTGGCAATTCTGTTTGCTTCATAACTGAGTACTTGCGTCAACAATTTCACAAATGCGACACTTGTAAAATCTTATTTGAAATAACATCTACAAAAAAAAAAAAAAAATGGGAACCCAAGCAAATCTCAGGGTTTGCATGGAATGGTATTCTTCTTCTCTATCCGATTAAAATTTGGTTCTTTTTATACATGTAGGTATATGTTGCTGATGGTCAACTGACGTCTGTTGGTGAAATCGAGGAACGAAATAGAATTTTGGGTCCTGGTAGTCATTCTCAAAACTCTGAAAACAGCTCTCCAATTGAACGGGGACATGACTGGAGAAAACATGAACGAGTGCTGCAAGGTAAATACGACATCAATCAAATATTAGCATTTGGTTAATGCTGTTTACTTATCGATGATTATTCTTATCTTTTGTGGTATTGATTTATTTTAGTTGGTCATTATCTGTCGACTTTTATTATCAGTTTTTCAATGATTCTTATTTATCTATAGTTCATTTCTGTCTAGTTTTCTCTACATGACACTAAACTGTATCTGGTGGTGAGGTTCCTGTTCAGGAGATCTGAGTAGTGTGGAGTCACTCTTTATTGCCATTACTCCCAGGTCCACTCTAACACTGTTTTGGTAGTACCTGTTGTGTTATCATCTAAACCTTGCAATTTCTCTATACCGTTTATTATTCATTTATTGTTTCTGTTTATCTTAATTGATTTCTGTCTAATGTCCTGGGTATAATACAAAGCTGTATCTGGTGGTGAGATTCCTGTTCAGGAGATCTGAGTAGTGTGGAGTCACTCTTTATTGCCATTACTCCCAGGTCCACTATGACCCAGAGTGGTAGTACCAGTTAGAGTATCATGTACGAGTCAAATAGAACTGTGTGTAAGTTATTTGTATTAGATAGGAATACTTGAGATCATATAATTGCTAAGAAAGTAAAAGACTGATTTTGGCTTTAAATAATCAATCAATGGTTGATATGCCCTAAACTAACCAACTAACCAATCATTTCCGTCTACCTTTTCTTATTTTTCAATTGTTTTTATTAATCTCAGCCCATTTCTATAAGTCTATCTGAATTGATCAATTTATTCACCTATTAGTCTATCTGAATTGATCAATCTATTCACCTAAGTTCATGCCTATTTCAATATAAAGTTGAGTTTATATCAATTCTCATTAGTATTTATCAATTTTTTTTTCTTGATGTGTTTCTTTTCTTTTCTTTTTTTCAGATCTGTATTCCTGTCCACAAAAGGTCATCTTTTCAGGTGAAACAAACCGAAGAACAATTAAGAATCGAAGATCAACAAGTTTTCTTGATGAAAAAACAATGATTTTCAGTCGACGTGAAACAATGTCGGGTGAGATGTTGCCAACAGTGAGATTTCTTTATACAAAGCCCAAATGCAGCCGACCACTCAGCATAGCAAGCATTTATCAACTGAGTCAAACTCTTGATAATAAAAACTGTTATGTGACTTACGAACAAAGAATTCTGCCCATAACAAGACTCTAATGTTCTTGTATAAAACAAGATTTTACAAGGATGAGTAAAAAACTTTGCAATATTTTGGTAATATGAGGCACAATTTGGCAGCTTCAGATGCTTTTGTTGAGATCATGAAGGTGATGAACCACACTGGATTGTGGGATGCCAAGTTTGCCCTATACTCTCCGAAAGCTATACTCTGTAATTGCCTTTACGGCTTGGACCATGGCCTTGGAATCAACAGTTTTAGGCCTACCAGTTTTTAACTGATTGTCAAGGGTCTTGCAACCTGATCAAAATTTCTTCAACCTCCTGGTTACAGTACTGTGATCAACAGCACCTTCACGTTTTGCACAACGAGTGTTTTGTTTGATTCTGCATTGTTTATGGCCCAGTTCTGACTTGTAAAACAAATTTTCAAATTAGACTATGTTGCATGCTCCTCAGTGCAGCTTTCAAATCATACTGTTATATACCCTATATACCCTATCTATGAACATTAGGGCTATATCCCATTCTTCATATATTCATTGGACACAATTGTGAGGGGGGGGAATATACTAAGTAGTCACCACTAGCAGTGGTTACCTTCTTCACGCCACTGACAAGTATTGTATTTTGTTAATGTCATAAAGATTTCCATTTTATTTCCAACCGCTGTTTTGGTTATTTCTCTATCAATAACCTTTTTGTTAGGTTACAACACATACACAGAAGGAAGCAATGTACAATGTGTCAGTGCAACAACTATAATGATTGGGCCCAGTTGGCTGGGGCAGCAGAATACACCGACAACATCTCGCAGAGGGGTAAGACTCCCCCAATGAGTGGCACAATTGGCTGAGGCTGTAGAATACATCAACAGCATCTTGCTGAAGGGTAAAACTCTCCCAACAAGTGTCCTGGATATGACAATAAACAATCTGATGGTGAGTCCCCAGCAATGTTGGAGCTTTGGGGAATACGGAGAACCCCTTCATTGCTATCATTCCCAGGTCCACTCAGTCCAGGATTGGTAACACCTGAATAGAGTCCTATCTATGGGTTAAATAGAACTAAACAGCGAACTTATACTAAACTAAATTGTTTGAAATAGAACTGTTTTTATGTATCTGTTGTATAGTGGCTTGTGCCATGTGACTTCCGGTATCGTGGAGGTATAAAAGACGTCATATTTCTTTAGTACAAGTGTTCTGCAAGATCTCAGTCAGTAGTAAGACCAACTTAAGACGTAACACCCACAGTGCGAGACATATAATATTTGTTGGACTGTACCACTTCAGTTAATGAATAATTAACTCTTTATTTCACTGTGTATCTCTTCCTTATCACGATACAACAGAATGAAAATAGATTTGGTACTACATAGCCCGCAAAAGTTGATATGCCATAAAACTCAACCAACCAACCTACAATGATATTACTAACCATAGCAGATACATTTTTCACAACCTTAACTCCTTTGGTCACATGATATACAAACATGACAAATTAATCAGTACAAAAATATTGCAAAACTTTTGACTCACCAAAGTAATTCTATCTTATTTATGTGAGTTTTACTCTGTCAAATGAATTTAAAAAATGATACTAGCTTGTATGGCTATAATATTGATAGGTTTATGAGACAAAAGTTTATTAAATAACTGGTTTCTGTTGCAGACGTTTTGTCCTCATCTGGGTAGTTGTTTTTTTGTTTTTTTTTCTCACTATGTTTTGGCCAAATTTCACCTCTGGCCATTTTCAGGTGATTACTGGGTTACAAGACTCAGCATTCCTATTTGAGGGCTCGGTTAATCACCTGAAGATGGCCAGAGGTGAAATTCGGCCGAAATGTAGTTAGAAAAAAAACAAAAAAAAACTGGTTTCTGCTTTTATTTTCCGAAGCACAATCACTTCTAATACTCCCACAAAAAGAAAAAAAATATTGTGCCAGTATCAGAAATAAAAGATGAGAGCAATCAAAATATTTCAATTCCTACATCAGTGGCTACTGAATGTATCTGATTTACATAATATGTTTTAAGAGCATTGAGTCACAATTATACCCGTATGAGGATGCTGTATTTTCAATAGCAAGTAGGTTTTTATAGGGTGTAGTTACTTGCCTCACATTCCCAGTTTTGAATTCAGAGTTTTTTTCTTCTCTTAGACCAGTTACCTTACTAAGACCAAAGAGCCCAGTCTGCCCAAGTATTAACTGGGGGTTGGGAAAGAGAAGGAGTCATATATTTTTCATCTCAACAGTGCTGTAGTCTAGACAGTCTGATTTCTTGCTAAGATTTTCAGCTTCCTCCATTCTCTTTTCTAGATTCTTTAAGATTTTTCTAAGTGCTCCAGTGATGATAGGTATTACTGTCACCTTCATATTTCATAACTTTTTTAACCCACCAGTAAGATATTTCTCACGTTTTATGCTTTCCTTTATTTTAACTCCCCTCCCTTATCTACTGGAAGATCAAAGTCCACTAGTAGAAATTTTTGTTACCTCTTGTTTATTATTATTATTATTATTACAGCTATGTCAAGTCTTCTGGTTGGGCTTGAGTAATTTGTATTTATCTTTTTCCCTGATGATTTTGTGGGTTTTATTTTCTGTGACAGTTTCTGATTTGTGTACGAATCGTTTGTCTGAATAAGTCAAATTTTAGTTACTTAAAGTGACATACTTCTGTGGAACCCTTCACATGGACAAGCAAAAGTATGACAACCAGCTAGAACCTACATACAACAGCTCTGTGTCAATAGAAGATGTATCCTTGAAGACCTACTGGAAGCGATGGATAATAGAGAGGGGTGGCGGGAGATGGTCAGAGATATTCGTGCTGATGGTGTGACATGATGATGACACAGTTTCCAGGGCATCACCTTTTATACCCAGTCATGTCTACTTTTGTACTCCTTTTGGATTAATTTGCTGTACTCACAAACACAGTTTTTTGTTTTGTCTCTCTCTCCCCGCATAGTCTACATTTGCTGTCCTCTTGGGTCCTATTTACTCAAGTTTTTACAGAGGTCTTCTAGCGTTATTTTGTGCTGCTAATAATCATGATACTGTCATTATTATCATTTTTATTATCATTTTCACTCAATGCAAGTTTTTTCATTAGCTGGTAGTTTTTCATTGAAGTCTGAGTGACAGCAAGTCTCATCAGGTCTCCAGTATTCTTCTAAGTGTTACAACTGATCTTTACAGTGCCATGGTGTGGAGGGTCTCAATGCTTCCTATGATCTCTAGTTCCCCCAGTCTCTTTTCCAGCCCTTTTGGGGACTGTTCCAAGTATACCAACTATGAATGATATCACAGTCACATTCATATTCCGTAGCTTTTTCTGCTCTCAGGCAAGATGCTTTATTTTAAGTCTATGGTCTGTTGAAACAGCAAAATCCACAAGATGAAAAATTCTTTTTCTCTTGTTAATTAACACTAGGTCTGATCTTCTGGATGGGATTTTCTCTTTTTTCTTTCTTCTTTCAAAACTCAACAACTCTTATACTCCGGATGTGATATACTGATATAGATATAGTAAATAAAGTTGGCGACCTTAGTTGAGGGTGACCCAAAGGCTCCCTTTTTGATAGCTACTATACCGAGGTGTAGGAGAGGGCGCTACTCCTTTCCCAGGATTGCTCCACTTTACCCTTGATACTTACCTTATATTGGTGAGTGTTAAGCAAGGAGGCATTAAGTACCATTTTTTGAGTTTTTGATATGACTCGACCTAGGATTGAACCCAGGTCTCCCGGGCCATTGACGAACATTCTAACCATCATGCCAATGTCCGGTATAATATAATATATAGATATACATCTTACAAGTATTCAGATGTTAAAAAGAATGCAAAAATACATAACATCAAATGAATACACAGAAAGAATAGATCTCACATTTAAAAAAGAAACAGGAAAAAAAATGTCCTTTTTTTTTACTTCCAAGAAAAAGTTCAAGTATCAAACAAGGAAAGTTTTCTTTCACAGGAAATGTTGTCACTTGTTCCTTTGTATTATTATTTTTTTAGGCAAGTGTTATTTTCTATTTTGTTCTGAATTATGCAATAATGATTGATTAGAAATACCCATTAATTTCTGACATCATAAGAACACTTACACACTCTGTTTGAGGAGGAGCACTTTCATAGGAAATGAAATTGGTGACCTCGGTTCAAATCCTGTATGAAATTGTATTCATCTTTGCATTAATGCCTTTGGGAATCCATTTTTTCTTACTCGACAGCAATGAATAAATAGTAGGGCAGTCTGGATACTTTAGCCTTGGTTAGGCAACCAGTCGATGAAGAAAACATTTTGCCAGAAAAGCATAGTAACTTTTCTAGGCTTGAAGGGATGTAAAAATGTTCAAAGAAGCAAATGTGCTACATTAGGTAGTTTAAGGAACTGTCAAAATATTTTTTTGGTTTGGTTCCTTTGATTAACATCATATCAGCTGTTGTGGATTAACTTTTTGACAGAGTAAAACCTCCTTTGTATCTTTTCTGAGATGCACATTGCTGGGATAACTGGAGCTTGTTCAATGTTCCTAAAGCCAAGATCTCAAATGTTGCCTAGTGGGTAGAGCGTTCGCCAATGGTCCAGGTCGGGTCATACCAAAGACTTTAAAAATGGCACTTGATACCTCCTTGCTTAACACTCAGCAATATAAGGTATGTATTGAGGGTAAAGTGGAGCAATCCAGGGAAAGGAGTAGCACCCTGCCCTATAACTCGGTGTAGTAGCTATTGAAAAGGGAGCCTTCAGGTCACCCTCGATTATGGTCGCCAACTCCTTTTTAATAGCATGGATACTTATCTGTGACCAAATATTTCATTCCATCTTATTACGACTATCATCAGGCAGATGATTGTCATAATAAGATGACATGAAATATTTGATCACAGATAAGCTTCCACACTATTAAATATATATAAAGAGTTATATATATTTATTTCTTCTAATTATTATTATTATCATATAATAGCTCTTTCACAGATATTGAGCACTCTCCAAATTATATATATATATATACTATCATGCTATGTGCTATTTTGAACAAATACTGAAGCAGCATCCCACAAAACAACAGCTGTATGGCCACTTGACTCTCATCTTATAAACCATCCAAGAAAGATGAACAAGATATAGGGAAGTAAGGACAAACTCATGTGACATTCTACTGTGGACTGCAACACATGGACACAACGGAGTTGGCTAACCAGCACATATATAGATAAACAGATGAAAATCAATAACTATATATATATATGTACAGTGGTGGCCATAATGTTCAGAATTGCATAGTTTCATCAGAAAAAGTAGGTATAACTTTTTATCTAAGTTGTTTTAGATTCTATAGTTTTCACAGACAATAAATATGATATTAATTGTTATTCCGTAAAATTTTGGTGTTATTTGAGATGATAATAAAAAAGTATTGAATGATTTAGTGATTTACTGTAAAACCCAGGGTGCTCAAAATGATCAGAAAGATTGAAAAAATGAACAAAATACTAAATATTACAGAAAATATATATGTATAATGTTTAGGGTGTTCACCAGTGGTCCGGGAGACTAGGGTTCAATCACAAGTTGAGTCATACCAAAGACTCAAAAAATGGTACTTGAGGCATCTTTGCTTAACACTCAGTAAGGTAAGTGGAGAAATTCAGGGGAAGGAGTAGTGTCTTCTTCTACACCTTGGTGTAGTAGCTATTGAAAAGGGAACCTTCAAGTTGTCCTAGACTGTAGTCGGCCAACTTTAATATATATATATATATATATATATATATATATATATATATATATATATATATAAAGATGTACATATAAAGATATATATATAAATATATATTTGTAAATGAATATATATATATATATATAGATATATATGTATATATACATAGATAGATGTACATTTATATTGATAAATATATGCATATAGATATATATGTATATACATATAAACATGTATATATATATATATATATATATATATATATATGTATGAATATATGTATGTATGAATAAATGAATATATATATATATATATATATATATATATATATATACACGCATATTTTTTATTGATATATACATGTATGTATATGATTTTTAATCTAGAGTTAAGATTGCTTTTGTTTTTTTTAAATGTTTTTGATTTTTTAAATTTTTTTAATTATTATTCTCTTTCTGTTTTCTATTTACATTATGATTGATGATAGATTCCAACATTTTTTTAAAAGTGTCTTTATTGGAAGAGGATGGATAAATATGTCATTAGCTAAAAAATAAATAAACATAAAACACTTATATATTTTTTCTCTATATGTGAACTTGATAGAAAGTTATTCTCTCTTTTCCTAATAAAGGAGAAAAGGATATTGTTCTGAAAAGTCTATTCTACTACAAGCAAAAATATGTGCCCTCTGCAGGGTACAAGTATTTGAATTTTAATGTAATAAAATATCAAATTAAAGAAAGACTAAATATGATTTCATATAAAAAGATTACATTTATTTCTATTTTATTTTAATTGATTTCTATATAAAATTATAGAGAGGATTACTTTTAATACTCTTGAGAATAAAACCATACTATCAGAAATAAATAACACCAAATACTTATTTGTCAAAACCAGGATGCAAATTAAATACATCATATACTATGTAAACTTTTATTTCTTGGTGTCATATAATACACATTGCAGGATTTCAAATGCATTAATAACCTGTGTTGGATATTAACTTAAAGACATACCTTGATATGCCATATAAATTGCGTGGGTGGCATGCTAGAGGGAAGTCGGACACTGGGAACCAAAAATAACTAGATATGCACTTGGTTCCTAAAGTAAACCGGATGCAGGTGTTCCCTGGTGGAAATGCTACATAGACTGCATTGGTGGCACACTAGAAAGAAGTGTGATCATATGCATTGTGTGTGGGGGGGGCATGCTGGAAGAAGGTGTGACCACATGCAATGTGTAAACAGCTGGTTGAAGGAAATGTGACCTCGAGAATTTGCACAAACAAATGACAATTATTAAATAGAAATAATTACTGTTAGGGTTCCATCTATGAGTCTGTTTGAAAGTTATTAGTATTAGATAGGAATACTTGAAACCATAGAACTGTGTACAAATTATTTGCATTATGAATAGTTATTTGAAGCTCTAATTGTTTACAAGTGATCATCATTAGTTACTTGAAATTGTATAATTGCTAGCAAAAAGAAAAGTCTAACTTCAGTATCAAATAACCTAACAAAGGCTGACATGCTATAAAACCATGTAACCAAGCAAACAGCCATCCAAACAACTAGTTTACGATAATAGTTGTGAAGAAACAACATGGTATATATAGTCTTTTATTTTCTTGGAGAATGAGTTCCCAGTGGTTAATGCGCTGGATTGCAACATTGTAGTAAGCAAGTTCAAACTCCAGTTGTGCTATTATGTTCACTTTCTGTCTAATACCCTTGGGAATTGTATGAATACCTTTACCCTCCCGGCTATGGGGCAAATGATGTCACTGCTGTGAATTGAATTACAATGACCAGAAAATCTGGCGAACACTTATGCGTGACTTTTGGAAACACTGGACAGCTGTTTCAATCTTATTAGGTCTCATCAGCAGTGTATGCCATGATCTCCACCACTGGAGATTGTACTAGTGACCACAGATTGCAGAGACGAAACTCTACAACTGAGCCATCTGTTCATATTGCACACAAGTGACACCAAATTTACTAGTCATGGTAATTGCACGGCCAATTGACCTGAATGTGTCTTGCAAGTTACATCTGTACACTTTACAGAGGATACGGTCACCTCCAGTGCCACATCTTCCCAAGAGGTTTAGAAATACGCATCTGCATAATTATTATGACCTCAAGGGCAAGAATATAGATCTACATTCAGATTAATTGGCTGTGCAGTTACCATGACAAGTAAATTTGGCGTCACTTGTGTGCGATATGGACTGTTGGCTCAGTTGTAAAGTTTCAGCTCTGCAATCTGTGAATGCTGGTTTGATCTCCAGTGGTGGAGATCACAGTGTACACTGCTGATGAGACCTTATAAGGTTGAAACAGCTGTCCAGTGTTTCCGTATGTCATGTTTAAGTGTTCGCCAGATTTTCTGGTCACGATAATTCAATTCACAATTCCTCTACTTAAAAAAAGAAAATGTAGATTGATATCACTGCTGTTCTTTAACAAGGATGGCTTTGGCATTAAGTAACCTATTTTTCTTCTTTCTTTTTCCTATTTTCCTGCTTTTCCTAATGTTTTTCCATTTCTTCTTTCTTTTTCAGTTTTCCTTCTTTCTTCTTCCTTTTTCCTTTTCTTTTTCCAATTTTCCTTCTTTTTTTCTAACTTTTTTCCTTTTCTTCTTTGTTTTTCCTATTTTCTTTCTTTTTTCTTACTTTTCTTTATTGTTTTTCCTATTTTCCTTCTTTTTTCTTCCTTTTTTCCAACTTTCCCTCTTTTTTCTAACTTTTTTCCTTTTCTTTGTTTTTCTTATTTTCCAACTTTTTTCAAACTTTTTTCCTTTTCTTCTTCGTTTTTTTCTATTTTCCCCCTTTTGTCTTTCTTTTTCCTATTTTCATTCTTTTTTCTTCCTTTTTCCTTTTCTTCTTTCTTTTTCCTATTTTCCTTCTTTTTTCTTCCTTTTTTTCTTTTCTTCTTCGTTTTTCCTATTTTCTTTCTTTTTCATTTCCTTATTCATTTTCTCCTATTTTCCTTCTTTCTTCTTCCTTTTCTTCTTTATTTTTCCTATTTTCCTTCATTTTTCTTTTTTTTGTCAGTTTTTCTTCCTTTTTCTTATTTTCCTTTTTCTTCTTTGTTTTTCCTATTTTCTTTTTTTTTTTTTTTCTAACTTTTTTCCTTCCTTTCTTAAAAGGCTAAAATAAATTTGAGTGTCAGGGATATTTCTCTTTAACTGAAGTTGTTCTTTGAACATCCATCTTTTGAAAAATAAAATTTCTGATGTTGCTATATTTATAGCAAAACATGTCAATTTAATTTTCTGTATGGTCTACTTTTTCTCATAGCATCATATCTTATTCCAAACTTTACCCATTTCTCTTTATACATACATATACATATATATATATATATATATATATATATATATATATATATATATATATATATATTATTTGGTCCAGTTAAACCTGAGTTGGGAGTAATTTCATCAGGACAAGAAAACTATTCAAGAGTGAACATTTAAATTTTCCTGGTAAAGAGCTCAATGTAACAGACAATACAGAGCAATAAATTCTTTAAGAAAAACAACAAACCGATCACATTAGGATTATAAATTTATTTCCATCCTGTTACGCGTTTTTTGAAGAAGTCCTGTAAAATTTTTTCGTGTTTTTGAATTTTTCAAAAATGCGTAACAGGATGGAAATAAATCTATAATCCTAATGTGACCGGGTTGTTGTTTTTCTTAAAGTACATATATGTATATACATATATGGCATTATGGTTCTAGTGTTTGTCAATCGCCCAGGGGCTGGGGTTCAATCCCAGGTCGAGTCATTCCAAAGACTCAAAAAATGGTACTTAATGATTCCTTGCTTAATACTCAGCATTATCAGGTGTGGAGCAATCCAGGGAAAGGTGTAGCACCCTTCCCTACACCTCAGTGTAGTAGTTCTTGGGTCACCCTTAATTATAGTTACTAACTTGACTTACTTATATGTATATATATATATATATATTAATTACACTGTTGGAGAGTTGCCATAACATAATGGATAAGGTGCAGGACTGCAACTTCATAGTAAGCAAGTTCAAACTTTACTTGTGCTGTTATGTTGACTTTCTAACTAATACTCTTGAGAAAGGTATGAGCTCCTTTATCCACCCCCCTCCAGCTATGGGTTAAATAGTTCCACAACTGTCCTTCTATAAGGATGGCTTTGGCATTAATATAATCCATGAAGGCTGATTTACTATTAAACAAAGAAACCAAACCAATCTTTCTTCTTTGCTTTTTTTCTTCCTTTATTCGTTTTTCCTCTTTTTTTCTTCCTTTTTCTTTCTTTTTTCCTTTCTTTTTTTTGTCCTTTTTCTTTCCTTTTTTCATTTCCTTTTTTCTTCTTTTATTCGTTTTTCCTTTTTTCTTCCTTTTCCTTCTTTTTTCTGTCCTTTTTCATTCCTTTTTTCATCCTTTATTCGTTTTTCCTTTTTTTCTTTCTTTTTTTCTTTCTTTTTTTCTGTCCTTTTTCTTTCCTTTTTTCATTTCCTTTTTTCTTCCTTTATTCTTTCCTTTTTCCTTCCTTTTTTTCTTCACTTTTAACATCTTTTTCTCAAACACTGACTCTGTCTTATCTTTCCCAAATTGCTTTTAAAGTTTTTTTCTTTTTTATGATTTTTTCTTTTTTCTTTTTCTTTTTTTGCTTACTGACAATTGATAAGCATCCACAGACTCATGAAATGCAATTGTATATTTATCTAATTCTTCATATACCAGATACAGGAACTGAATTGGGTTTTATGACTCCTACCAAAAAAACAAAACAAAAAAGACCCCCAATGTTATTGCTCTTTTGAGCAGTTTGTAGTTCAGCGTTGGAGTCATCTTCTTGCAGATATTTTTTGTATTCTATGACCTCTCCAGTCAGTTTTGTTCAAGTAAAATTATTCAGGTTCTATCTCTTAACACTTCACAGCACATATAAGAATTGTCTGGCTTTATCTTATTCTTTAGACACAATAATTTCTTTTTAAAATATTCCTTACATACACCACGCCTCATAATAATTCATTAGTTTTGTTGTTGATGTGGGTCTAGTTTCTTTCCAAAGAATTCCTTCTTTGTTAATATCTTAATATTAATTCTGAGCATTTTGGGGCCATCGACCCCAATCATTTGTAATGGTTCCATGATAAAAAAATTGATATTTCATCATACAAAAATATCCTTTCAGCTGATGCCAAAAATCAGTTGAGAACAATAGGGAACAACTTCTCTTCCCCACTGACTGAGAATGAATTAGGAGTAAGAGACCAGTATTAAAACCAGACATTGACCAGAATGGACTTGACAATTTTCATTCCATGAAATTCAAAGCTTGACAAATTCAAATACTTCATTCAACACAGAACTTCTCAGAATAAAGAAAATGATATACATACATACTTCAAGGAAGACATTTAAGGACAAATTTTTTTTTAAAATTATATAATTGTAACCTTTCATAATACAGATTTTTATTCATTTCAATATGTGTCTTCTTCTCTTTGTACATCATACTGTTGCATGTCTGTGACTAACATTATTTCAGTAAAGAAAGGACTTCTGTAACACATTCTTGCTTCAAATTTGATTGGTCAAAAGAACTGTTCTGGATTTAGTGTTAGATTGTGACAGACACATTTATTTTTATTTAATTCAATACAACATATCTGCACTCTGGTTTCAGCTTTTATGTAAGATGTTTTCACAATTCCAAATATATTACTGACTTTTTTTTGCTATGAAAAAAGAAAAAAAAAAAGAAAAAAGGAGTTGCATTATATTCAAGATTACATTGTACTTGATTGACTAATTGATTTATGGTCTTTTTTGCTGGGCTCCATATATTTTCTCACATTAACAGATAGGCTTTCAAATCAGATGAAGAAGAACTCAAAACAATATAATTGCACAAACATATATTTAAAAAATACAAAGTGGTGGGGGGTGCAAACTTAATGGCTTTGCGGCCAGACTTCTCTGCTGAGGTTCATCTTGAAACTGGAGTGATTTGTATAAACGTCTTCAGTCGTACTGTCAGCATTATAAGTGATGTAAAAAAAATGGGTGCTAATCCATTGTAGTGCACTGATTGGCCCCTTTACCATCAAGGGCAGATAGTTAATCGTATATTTTCCAATAGATTTTAATGCCTTGCATTATTCTATATCTAAAAGTTACGGTACATTCATTCTATGACCATATCTTTGCATCATTTGTGTGGTAGTTTGTTAAAAGTAATTTTTGCACTTGGTCCTATCAAATGTAAGTAATTTTTAAGCAGATCTACTTGACCCATTGATGGTTTTGGTTTGGTTTGGTTTTTTTTTTTTTATTTCAATGTCCTATCAACCTTCATGAGTTATTCACAGATTCCAAAAATGACCTTAGTTTACAATCTTGGCTGATCACAAAATTCAGTCAATAAAGGTCATATAAACCCATCAGTTTTCAGGTAGGCCGAGCAATTCATGTCAGTCACCTGAAATAAACTATTTCCATAAGAAAAAGATGTTTTTGAGACAAAAAATTTAAAATAGAAGTACCGAATTTTTCTATTTATCGCCAAAATTCAAATTAAGTGATAAATTTTATCAGTGATACACTACACTTTAGTAAACCTAATAATTAAAGTGACATAAAAAAAATGGGGGTGTCTTCATGGTGTAATGGTTAAAGCGATGGACTGCGGAATCGTAGTACGCGAGTTCGTACTCCAGTCATGCTATTACGTTCACTTTTGGGCAAATACCCTTGAGAAAGGTATGAACCCCCTTATCCTCCCAGCTATGGGTTAAATAGCACCACTACTGTTCTTCTAGGAGAATGGCTTTGGCATTAAATAACCTAAAAAGAGTTGATATGCCATTAAACAAAAAAAACCCAAACCAAACCATAAAAAAAATGAAACCCTAAAATTTTCTGTGTGATATTCATAAATTTATCCCATAACTTTTGTCCCTTCACTATGAAAGGAAACCAAGCACATGGAGAGCTTTTGTTTTCACTGCTGGAAAGAAACTCCAACAAAAGACATTCCAGTTGAATGTACCAATTCCATTATACAGGATGAACATCAGGAAACTCATTAAGGATGACGAATTTATTAATTCAATGAATTACTTGGAATTACACACTTGGACATCATTTGTTGATGTGGTGAAAAACTTCTTAGACAATCGACAGGCCAAAAACTACAAGAATTTTATGGAAAAGCTGTTGAAAAGTCTACAGGACAAAGGTACTAATATGAATATTAAGGTACATTTTTTACTTAGCCATCTAGATAAATTTCTGGATAATAGTGACAATGTGAGTAATGAGCAAAGAGAATGATTCCATCAGGATATCAAAACAATGAAAGAATGTTACCAGAGATGGTGGGACAAACCTCTAATTTTTGGTTTAATATGAATTGTGAGGGTTCTACGATTTTACTTTGAGAAATATTGCCATTGGTCAATATCATACAAACAGAAAACAAACGAAAAAAATGCTTTTTTCCAAAAATAAGATATTTCTGTACAGCAAAAAACGGTAGCTAAACGAGAAAAAGTAAGATCATTTTCAGATTCAGTACCTCAAATAAACTAAATAAATATTTGGTGCCTCAACACCATTTCTAATTTTTTTTTTTTTTGGTGACCAGTGTTATCATTTAGTTTTATCTGATATTCTTACACTAGATTAAAGAAAGATTAGGACACATTTGGGCAAATATTATTCCTATGTATTTTTACATAGTTTATTTTAGAAAGTTTGATTTCTTCAAATTAAAAATCTATAATATCCTTATCATCAAGTTATGCTGATAGCATGGAATCCCTTGATACTCTCTCGTCATCTGTTCCAATAAGTTATCATTCTTGGCAGGTTCTCTTGACTGCATCCAGTGTCAGCACAGAGATGATGAATGTAAGTTTTTTCTAGTCAGTCAATACTGGTGTGCCTATGTGTAGGAGTCCACAGGAGAACATTGCTTATGAGTTGGTCCTTACTTCCTTAAAAGTGCCTAATATTTCCTGTTTATCTTACTTGAAGGGTTTGTAAGATGAGAGGCAAGTGACTGTACAGCTGTTGTTTTGTAGGGTGCTGCTTTCAAGATTTGTTCAAAACAGCAATGCAGCATTCTTGAAAGGTTCTTATCTAGCTTTTCTCCAAGCATTTCTTAAGATTTCATTTGGTACAACCATACAGTAGTATGTCTACAGCTTGGATGAATTCTTGTTTTATTTTATTAGAGGGATCAGAGGCAGCAAGGGGCATTGATGCAAACACAGATAAAACAGAGTTTGTGTGTTTTAAACAATATGTGACCATTTCCATATTAAATGGCAAACCTCTGATATTAATTGACCAGCTCACATACATTATTAGCAATATCTCATCTACTAAAAGTAATGTCTATATATGCATAAGAAAAGTATGCATTACAACTGTCAAGTTATACGATAAAGATTTATTTCTAACAATAGAATGACTGACCATATGTGACAAATTTACAGTAACTTTGGCGATTTCAGAGAGGAAAAGGGAGAAGTGGGCTCTGACAATAAGGTGCTGAAGGCTACTCCCACCATTTGCTCCACTAGTGACTCCAAAAACTTCAGTTAGTCCTCAAATACCAGCCTGTGAAGCAGTAAAAAGATAGCCTGTAGAAAGATATGTGTCACCTGCTCTTTTAACTGTTAAAAAGTAACTAAATTGGCAAGTAGCTATTGGAGAAATCAAATAAAAGTCTATGAAACAAACAATTCACTTAAATTCAACAACTACAAAACCCAAGAATTCGACTAAAAGTCAACAGAAAATTCAACTAAAATTAAACAAAAGCTAAAAATCAACCCAAAATTCAGCAAAACCACAAAAACTACAAAAATTCAAAGAACTTTGTTTAACAGACACTCTCCTAGATAAATTCCAACAAATTCCAACAAATTTGCAATACTTAATCCTTTCTATCTTTTTTCTTTGTTTCTTTTATATAAAATGTTTTCTAAAACTTTGTCGTCAGTATCATCTTTTTGGATCAGTATCCGAACAAGAAAACTGCGGAACATACAGTTTGAAATTACCCACTAATGCCCCCGCTCCTAAATATTTTCCCAATATATTGTAAATTTGGTAGTTTATCCATATATTGTAGCATTTTTATTATTTCCCTTTAAAACAGGCTGTTTCACAATTTTTGCAACAAAATGATCGGGTACAAATAAAGGACAATAAATGATAGAGTAATGAAAATTACGTTTATTGAAAGGTAAAAGGATAATGTTTTAGAATCTACAACTATCTAGCCTCTGTTATATACAGAAATCTCTTCTGATTTACTAATACATTTCAAATCAACTCACCAGCAAAATGAATAAATAAACAAACGAATAAAAACACCACAAGCGTACATTTCAGTTGAAAAAAGTCAACATTAACCGGATGTTGTCTGGACGATGGCCGTGACTAAAATGAATAAAACACGTCGTTGCGCAGGTAGGCTCCACGCATCCATCCGGTTGGAATGTAAAAATAAATTTACAATTTAAATAGTCCCTTTTTCAACCAATCATGAACTTTCCCTACAAAGCCGATTCGACCACAAACGTGGCTATAAAATGGTCAGCAAAAGTTCAAATAAGTCAATACTTTCCGGGGAGACTTCAATCGAGAGAGAGAGAGAGAGAGAGAGAGAGAGAGAGAGAGAGAGAGAGAGAGAAAGAGAACCGTCATGCGTCGCATTTTGGACAAGATCAAAGAACGCTGACGCCCTACCAAATCAAGCCCCGTATTTCTAACACTAGACCAAGACCGCTTATAACTTACCGACCCACGTCACACCACCGCGCCGTAAATAAACAAACCAGCTACTAAAGAACGACTTACACCCACTCACTTCCTGGGCCATCTCTGGTGAAAGAGGAGAATCAGTCAAGAACGACTTACAGCCACTCACCTCCTGACCCTTCTCTGGTCGAAGAAGAAAGACCGTATCTCTTCTGACATACCGACTTTTATTTATTTAAAAATAAACGCAATTAAATCCATTCCTCTCGTCTGTTATCTCTTGCAACCATACGGTTGTCTATAACATCTCAAACTTGAACAAAAAATATCACGAGAAACCCTAGATTATATGCTCCAGAAGTCCACAATTCATTTTAAGACACTGTTGAATGCTGAATGCAAAGTTGTTAATATTGAGTGCACATTCCTCCTGGGTGATCGTCTGAATCTTCTCAGAGATGGATACCTTTAATGCTATAATGGTGCGAGGGTTGCCCAGGTAGATGTTGTAATGTAGTATACTACTCTAAGGTCTTGACAAACAACGAGGAACATGTATATATAAAAATATAATCTTATGTTTTTATCATTCGACTGTGACGCTTGTGTAGAGCAGGAGAGTAATCGGAGAGAATTCGCGAAGTCGGAACAGCCTGCAGGAACTGACATCTGCCCAAATTCTAGACCTTTTATAGTCTTAAAACTTCTACACAACCCACACGCAATGCTTGTTTTTCATTGGTCACGCATTGCCTGTTTTTCAACGGTCACAAGTTACACACACGCATTCCAAGCTTTTCATTGGTTACGGATTACACCATGGCTTACACCCAGGCAATGCTTGTTTTTTATTGGCTTACAGAATCCTTTCTATCAGCATGCCCTAATGGTGATGAGAGAGAGAGAGAGAGAGAGAGAGAGAGAGAGAGTAAAAGACTTAGAATTAGCAAAGTGTATAAAAGATTTAGATTTAGCAAAGTGTGTAAAGGTTTCGAGGCATAGAAGATGAAGGAAGGAGTTTTCTATGTGGTGGAATTCATCATTAAAATATTTCGGGGAACAAATACGTAGAGCTCTGAGATAAAAACCTATGATGACACCTCTTCTGATGTTGTGGCGTGAGTAAAAGTGTATGTGGTCGTTTTTATAGGTGGGTTTGTGGAGGAATAGTAATTCCCGAGGTTCCACAAAAAATAAAACTTCGAGGGTTAGTTCCACAATAATACAACACAGATTTGCACAAGCAACATAGACACGAGAAATTTGACAAAAAACAAGAACCTTAAAGAAAAACTTTATATTTTATCAACTCGACAATGGCAATGATTATACTAAAGTGTTCATGTATGTGTGTTTGTGTAAAACACGAATTTTCTCAGTCAAATTGAATGTGTGTATATGTGTGAGTATGTCCGAATTAAAAGAAAATAGGCTCGTACTTACATACAAGTATATGTGTATGTATATGCGTGTGTCCTGGTATGTAGGAATTTTCGGTCACTCTCCTACCGTAGTGTATATTAGCGGGTTATCTGGCGTCAAACTATTGTGCCGTGATGTAACTGTCTGCGGGTCTGTCGATCTCTCAGCTTTGAACAAAGAAACTTCGCTATTTATACTTTTAGGTAAAATAAAAGTGGATCAAAGTAGAATATTTTTATTACAGGTCAAATAAAGTTCAAATGCGCGGACGTCGGCGAAAACGTAATCCACGACCTGTCTTAACCTATCAGATTTACAGAAATTATTTATTTTGGAACCTAACTATTTTTGTTTCTGTGACAAATTTTTCTACAAGTTAGTTTTTGATCCGCCTTTTCTAAAATATTCTATTCTATGTGTCCTTCGCTGATTGGTTTAAAACTATAAGAGTATAAATTCTCTATAAGTGAGATTTTGATCCTTTTTTTTCTGGAATATTCTTATCAACGCGTTCTGAGTTGATTTATCTAAACTAAAGAAAAGTGTATCTTATAGGTTTACGGTCAATCATGAATTCTAGTTTGTTAATATTCATAAAAAGTAAGATATTCAAAAAAAGTGGATTCAAGTTCATATGTGAACTATATTTAATATATATGTATAAAAGGGATTTGCCATTGAATGAATACAATGGTTGATATGCTATAAAACCAAACCTATATATATATATATATACATATATATTGTCACGGCCACCGACCACCTGTCTCGAAACCCATCCAAATTAAATGAACAAGACATGTGGGACACTGCTGGAGAAGTAAGGATGAACTCATAAGCGATGTACTCCAATGGACCCCTTCATACGAAAGAGCAAGTGTTGGGTGACCTGCTAGGACTTATTTACAACAGCTCTGTACGGATATAGGATGTAGCCTGGAAGACCTATTGGAAGTGATGGACGATAGGGAAGAATGTCGAGAGAGGGCCAAGGAAATCCATGCTAGCGGCACGTCATGATGATGATGATGATGATGTCATCCACAGACAGTCTGTTCCGTTATATCACAACTCTTCAGTGTGACTAAACACGTGAGGCACTTCAAGCCAGGATCGAAACCCGTCTGTAGTAGCTATTGAAAAGGGAGCTTTTGGGTCGCTCTTGACAATGATCAACCAATTTACTTATATTCGCTCGTGTAGCAAAAGATGTCAAGCTGTCATTGAAAGTAAAGGTCTACACATCAAATACTAATGAATAATGAATGCTATTTTCATTTAGATATGATGTATCCATTATAATAGAATGATTTTGTAAATCATTCTGATGTTTCCGATCATCTATTTTTTTTAATGTTATATAATTATTCTTATAACTTTATCAAAATAAGTTTATTGAGCTTTATATTTTGGAATTACATAATTTAGCTTTATATCCTTATTTTTCTTTGATAAAATGTTCTATTAAACTTTAAAATAAAAAGGTATTTCACATCTAGACTTTTTAACATCGTTCTGATTTTTATGCTATATATATATATATATATATATATATATATGAGGTGCGTATGATAAGTTTCCTGACTTTTTTGATATGGGCATTTGAAAATGTTGTAGACTCTT
This sequence comes from Sepioteuthis lessoniana, assembly GCA_963585895.1. NCBI lineage: Eukaryota > Metazoa > Mollusca > Cephalopoda > Myopsida > Loliginidae > Sepioteuthis > Sepioteuthis lessoniana. The sequence continues at coordinate 61,769,495 of OY757908.1, forward strand.
GAAAATTCACTATACATCTTATGAGATGACTGACCAATTTTTATGATTTCAGCTTCAAATTAACAGCTACAGCAGCAATTGGAATACACCCTACTATAGCCTGATTGTCACCGCTGGTGAATTTCAAAAATGCAGTCTGACACTTTAGAAGAACGATATGCAATAAAATTGTGTTTTAAACTTGGAAAAAATGCCACAGAAACCTATGGAATGCTTCAGACTGCTTTTCGACCATCTTGCATGAATCAAGCATCAGTTTTTGAGTGGCATAAGAGATTCAAGGAAGGCAGGGAGTCTGTGAGGGACGATGAGAGGTGTGGGAGGAGTTAGGAAGTCAATACACCAGAGTTGATTGGCCAAAGGGTTACGGTTAGGGTTACTATGTTGAGGTTTTAAGGGAGTTCAGGAAGAGATTCCTAGGGAAGAGGCCAGCACTCTTCAAATCTGGTCAGTGGCATTTCCACGAGGACAATACACCAGTCCACCACTCGATCCTTGTCACAGACTATTTGACCAAGATGGGCATCAAGACAGTTCCTCACCCTCCCTATAGTATACACTTTGCTCCTTGTGACTTTTGCTTATTCCCTAAGCTCAGGGGCTGTCGTTATGAGACAATTGAGGAGATGAAAGAGGCTGTGACAAAGGTCATTGACACGCTCACAGAAGAGGACTTCCATGGGGCCTTCCAGAAGTTGTTGGAACAGTACAATAAGTGCATTGCAGCCGGAGGGGATTATTTCAAAGAGGACTAGAGTTTCATGAGTGTACTATCAATAAAAGTGCCCATATGAAAAATTCTGGAAACTTATTGTATGCACCTCATATATATATATATATATATATATATATATATATATAATATAATAATGCTCGATACTATATATATATACATATTAATAATATCAGTAAGTTGGTTGACCATAGTCAAGGGCAACCCAAAGGCTCCCTTTTCAATAACTACTACATCAAGGTGTAAGGGTGGGTGCAACTCCTTTTCCTGGATTGCTCCAATTACCCTTGATTCATATCTTATAACGTTAAGTGTTAAGCTAGGATATATCAAGTACCATTTTTTGAGCCTTTAGCATGACTTGACCTGAGATTGAACACCGGTCTCCCACATCATTGGCAAACAAGTACAGCTATTTAACATTAATAATTATATTCAACATTACTCATTGGTTAGCACACAGCTGAAATGTTCCAAGTATTGCAATGTATTACTCACAATTCAATTAAACATCAATCATTTGTTTTACCAACAGTTAAATGATCAGTTCTATTTCCAACAATTCAATTCAGCACAAGTCATTTGTTTGCACAGACTTTAAATGTCAAACAGTTCTATTTGACCCATAGATAGGGACCCTACTAGGTGCTACCTCTTCAGGTCAGAGTGGACCTGGGAACAATGGCAAAGAAGGGATACTCCACATTCCCTAATTTAGTCTCATATTCAGGCCACTCTTTAGAGGTTTTTTTTTTAGCCCTTTGCAGAGATGCAGCCAGTATATTCTACAGCCCCAGTTGACTGGGTTGTATATATATGTGTGTGTGTGTGTGTGTTTCTATCTATCTATCAATTTATCTGTATATAAATAACTCATACAACTGCAACCACAATGACAAAAAAAAGCAGTGCCACTAACAAAGCTTTCATCATATGATCACCTTGGGGGTCAGGCATGGTGTCAGTGCTTGAAGCATCATTACCACTAACACAGGGCATTCCAAGCAGTACTTTACAATACCTCCGGGCTTTGTTGGTTTTATGTCACTTGGCAGGCATACCAGATCTATGCACATGCGCATGCACACACAAACATACACACACACACGCATGCGCGTGTGCACATACACACAATCAATCAAGTTTCCTTAAACTTTCAAAAAAAGAAAAAATACAAAAAAATTGAAATTAAAAAAGTCCCTTTTTGGTTGGTCCAAGAACTTTTCATATTCTGATGAAATTTCTTATACATGCAAGTGGCTACTTTTTAATAATTACGACATAATATATTCTCTTATGTTTGCTGCAATGTATATATATATATATATATATATATACACAAACACACATATAGACGCACACACAGACACACATACACATATATATATATATATATATCTTTTCAGTTTTCTTTACCCTCCCATTTAAATCGGATCTACCATGAATACTCATGGCCTTTCTTCTCTCCTACCTGACAAGGCATCAAAAAGATATCTTCATCTGCCACGAGCCCCCTTTTATTTGATAAAGTTTTTTTAGCATTTCTTTAAAAACTCCTGCACACCAGACAGTAGCTAATTGTAATAATAATACCCGCGGCAGATGGCGGAGAGGAAAGGGGACAGTAGATTGAGAGAGAGAGAGAGGGAGAGAGAGAGTGAGCAAGATGGACATACACATGTGCACACACACTGTTATAAGTGTGTTTATTATATATATATATATATATATATATATATATACATATTTATATATATTATATCAATTAGTTGTATTTATATATAGGTGCATACTTATACTTGAACACACATACATGTATACATACATATAAAGTTCTAGAGTCTGTGTGTGCATATATATATATATACACAAACACATATATTGTATAAAAAATAAGTATATATATATGAATATACACACATACACATACATGCAGACACACAAATACTCATACATACATACATACATAAATCATTATACTTCTGTGTATGTGTGCATACACAGATAATTTCTATACACCCTTATATGTTACACACACACACACACACACACACGTATGTATATATAGGTGAGTGTGTATATATAGATCAGTATATATATATATATATATATATATATATATATATATATATAGTTTGTATTGAGTTTGTACTGTGCCAGTTGTATATATGTGAGTATAAATGTACACATTCATACACCTACTTGCATGCCCGTATACAAATGTAAACATACATTAATGTATATATATATATATGTGTGTGTGTGTGTGTGTGTGTGTGTGATACTGCCTTTGTAAATACAAATATACATATACATATATATATATATATATATATATATATATATATATATATATAGGAATAAAAAGAAAATAGATATCTATGTATGATAAAAATTGTATATGAGTGCACACACACATATAAACATACATTATATATATATATATATATATATATATATATATATATATATATATAGTTGAATGTATGTGTACTCATATAAAATTGGTATAATATACATATATTCATTTGTTCGTATTTATGTATGTGCATACATATATATATATATATATATATATATATATATATTTGTAATTACTAAGGTAGTACCATACGTATATATATATATATGCACATACATAAATACGAACAAATGAATATACGTATATTATACCAATTTTATATGAGTACACATACATTCAACTAAGCAACATACGCATAGATATATACATACATATGTGTATGAGTGTGAGTGTGTGTGTGTGTGTGTGTGTGTGTGTGTGTGTTTGTGTGTGTGTAGATGTACATATATACATGCATGTATATGTGTATGTATATTGCCTGTTTCAGATACATTATGCAGCCAAGAAAGACATTGCCATTCTTATGATTCTTTCTTTTTGTGTTCGTGTCTCACCCCTTTTGTCCACACTGTGCCAAAGTTGACTGTCTGAGAATACAAACACTGAGAATCAATTACACCCCTCCACGCTTTCAGCCCCCTTCCTCACTTCTCTTCTTTCGCCACATGACCAGCCATTTCCCCTATTCAAATGTAATTACCATAAGTTACTGATTCCTGCTTTTTCAAGAATTGGCTACAGGCTGCTATTGTGGTTCTGTGCATATATTATGCCTGTCTTTTTCTTTGGGTTTTACAAGACACGCCACTCCAAATCCCAAGTGCCCACCGAAACTTGAAGCCAGTACAACACAGCCAGCAACGGGGTGGCTAGATTGATTTTGGTACAAGAATACGACATACCTTGGGTGCATATTTCATTGACTAGATTTACAAACATAGCTCAACTTATTGGAAACTGTCTTAAAACAGCCCATTTGGCCTTGTGCCACATCGAAGCAAAGAGCTTCATAAATTACAACTGTCTTAAAGCACCCATTCCACTATCAGCATGGCTTAGAATTTGCTGACTGTATCCCTTAAGAGGGGTAAGACCATCTCCCCTGAAAAAAGGTGTCCTTGGCATAACACAAAACTGCATCTGATGGTGAAATTCCAGTTCTAGAGATCTGTGAAGAGTGGATTATCCCTTCAATGCCATCACTCCCAGGTCCAATCTGACCTTGAGTGGTAGTACCTGTTAGAGTCTTATCTATGGGCCAAATACAACTATTGCCCTGGATTTAATGCTAAGCTGCTTCTGTTCTAGAAATGTGGAGTACCTCTTCATTACTATTACTTTCAGCTCCATTCTGACCTGGAGTGGTATTACTTGTCAGGGTTTCATTTATGCGACTAATAGATCTGTTTCGGAGGTGCCCATGGTGTAATGGTTATCGTCGCAGGAAATGGACACGGCGACCCGAGTTCAAATCCTGGACGAGACTGATTGCGATTCACATAGCACTAATACTCTTGGGAAAGGTATGAATCCAATTATACTCCCTCCAGCTATGGGTAAATAGTAGGGAAGACTAGGTTCTTCAGCCTTGGTGAGGCAACTAGTCTAGGAGAAGGAAAACTCTGAATTCAAACCTGTTAAACTTCGCTTAAAAACTGACCTTGTGTCATATCCTGCCCGAGCAGAGGGGTTGGTAAATATGCTAATAGATCTGTTTCAAAACTATTTGTATTTCATAAGAATTCTTGATGCTATATATTGTAAATTATTTATGTTAAGAATAGTTACTTGAAGCTATAATTGTTTACTAAGGATTATTATAAGTTACTTGTAACCATATATCTGTGAGCTAACAAATGACTATTAATAAATAGAAATAATTACTTGAAACCATAAAATTATTGCTATTAGGAATACTTGAAACCATATGACTGTGTGCATAGTATTTATATTAGATAGCAATATTTAATATCATATTGTTGTATAGCCATGATGATATCAGTAAGAATAATAATACAGGTAGACTGTCATTTCTGATATGAACGGGTTTATTTCTTTCTACCTTCAGCCCTTGGTGACACAAGGAAAGAGATACAATTCATAAGGTCCTATGCAAACCATACTATGCTGCCCCCCCCCACATGCACGTGCGGCACATCATGTAGTGTCTAAGATCTCAACTTATCTCGGCTGACTAAGACCTAAACTAATCTGATATGATCTGATCTGATCAGATCCAAAAAACTCAACTGCTCACTTCAACAGTCAAACCTCAACTCCCATCTTTTCAAAATCCTAAAATTCTCACAACACCTCTTCCAGGCATCACATCATCCATCAACTCAATTCATGGAGTCCAGCCCCATTTCCTGTCTCGGAGTTTATCATGACAGATGATGATTGTCGTATCCTTTCTGCACGGGCGTGCAAGTGTACTGTCAACTATGACACCTAGACCAAGAGACACCGAGTAGTTCAAAACCTAAGCGATCTAAATTATAAATATAATTAATGAAAAATATAATAAATGAAAAATATAATATATCATTACCTTAATTATATAACAATATAAGTGTGCGGAAAATGCTCTTAAGAAACAATTACAAAAAACATGTAAATAGGAATGTACAGTTACCACAATTCTCTAACCCCTGGGCATAAAATCACCCTAAACCGGTTGACATGCCATTAAAATTGATCAATCAATCAATCAATCAAAATACCAATCCACACATTCAATATGTCAAATTCACAATATCGTTTTTACTTTAAAATCTACAACAAAATATTGTATAGATTTAAAATCCAACCAACTGTATGATAAAAGAACCCATTGGATTGCAAAAGCCCAAATCAAACCTTTAAATGCATCCTTTACTCTTTTCTCACCCTCTCTCTTGTTTTCATATTTGTTGTTATCTTTTATACTCTTAAAAGTATTAGAAGCATCTTTTATATATTCCTATTTTTAAAGGCAGTATTATTGAGAAAGGAAAATCAGACCAGTTTTGTCATCATACACTAACCATTTTGAAGTAATACAAATTAAAGGGACAAGAACATGTCTGATGGTGAAAAGGCTTTTCTAAAATAACAAAGCAGAGTAAAGTTGGTTTGTATTCAGAGTTTTCCTTCTCCTAGACTGGTTGCAAAGTTGGGCATGATTGGACACAAGGTCAATTTTTAAGCAGAATAAACCTGATATGCATTCAGAGTTTTCCTTCTTCTAGACTGGTTGCAAAGTTGGACATGATCTGACACAAGGTCAGTTTTTAAGCGAAATAAACCTGGTTTGCATTCAGAGTTTTCTTTCTTCTATACTGGTTGTTTAACCAAGGTTAAAGAACCCTTATTGCTCTACTATCTACCCATAGCTGTGGGGTGGAGAACAAATGGATTCTTCCCTTTACTAGGGGTATTAGCACAAAATGAAATTCGAACAGCTCATTCAGGATTTGAACTCAGTTTGCTGATTCTATTTCTGATGACAGTATCTATTTCACAAAGCACACCACTCATCTAAGTACTGAGCCAGCTTGTTATTACATAACATTAGTGATCTAGTGTAAAATTGAGACTATGTCAAATTGTTAGATGCTGGTGTGGAGGCTTGCAGTGTATGTGTGACCCTAAGGTGAAACACCTGTAGAAATGATGACTGACAGTCAGAGGTCACGATTCATTCTTTTCTAATGTGAAAAATAAAGACTGAATTGATTATTATGCAGGATTAAAAAGATTTATTTAATTTTCAAAAATCAATTAGAACCAAGAATCAAAGGGTGAAGCTGAGTAGTTAGGGATACTACCCTTTATTGGGGGTAAGGCAGTAGCTTATAATTGAAAGCATGTCTATTTTCTTCGATTGATTGTGGAAAAGCTTACCACTTCTTTTTGAGACTGTTTCAAAGAAAAATGCATGTATTTACCCAACCACTCTGGCATGGGCAGTGTGTGACGCAAGGTCAATTGTATTCCTTGAGTCTGATTTTAAGGGGCCCACTTATTTCTCTCTTATATGCCTTTATATATATACATGGAATGCTATACATGCAATGCACCAAGTGCTTGTGGTTTTAAAAAGGTGCTGGTGGTGTAATGGTTATCATCATAGAAAAGGTGCCCGTAGTGTAATGGTTATCGTCGCAGGATATGGACACGGTGACACAAGTTCAAAATAGAAAAGGGACATGGCAACCTGAGTTCAAATCCTACATGAGGTTGTTTGCATTTCACATAGTGCTAAAACCCTTGGGAAAAATATGCATTCAACAATTCTCCCTCCAACTATCAGTAAATAATGGGGCAGACTAAGCTCTTTAACTCTAGTATGGCAACCAGTCAAGGAGATGGAAAACACTGAATTCAAACCTGTTAAATTCTGCTTAAAAATTGACCTTGTGTCACATCCTGTGCATGTGGAGGTGTTAGTAAATACAGATATGCAATACATGTATTGGATAGATGTAAGTATTTACCTAACCCCCTCCATTGTATGCAGCTTATGCACGCAGGACACTGCTGGAGGAGCAGGGACGAGCTCATAAGTGATGTACTCCTATGGACCCCCACATATGGCTGAGCAAAAGCAGGACAATCAGCAAGAACATACATACAGCAGCTATGTGAAGATACGGGATGTAGCCCAGAAGACATGCCAGAGGCGAAGAACGATCGAGAAAAGTGTCGAGAGAGGGTCAGGGATATCCGTGCTAGCGGCACGACATGATGATGATGATGAAAGCTGGTTTGGATTCAGAGTTTTCCTTCTCCTGGGCAGGTTGTCTAATCAAGGCTAAAAAACCCTATATTCAATAATATTTTTTCATAATTAGGCAGGGAAGAGAACAGATAGATTCATGTCTTTCCCAAGTACATTCGTGTGAAGTATAATGCAAACAGGATTTGAACTCATGTCGCCGTGTCCATTTTCTACGATGATAACCATTACTCCATGTGCCCGTGGTGTAATGGTTATCGTCGTAGGTAATGGACACGGCGACACAAGTTCAAATCCTGGATGAGACTGATTGCATTTCACATAGCACTAATACCCTTGGGAAAAGTATGAATCCAATTATTCTCCCTCCAGCTATGGGTAAATAGTAGGACAGACTAAGTTCTTCAGCCTTGATGGGGCAGCTGGTCTAGGAGAGGGAAAACTCTGAATTCAAACCTGTTAAACTCCGCTTAAAAATTGACCTTATGTCATATCCTGCCCAAGCGGAGGGGTTGGGTAAATATCACTGAGACTCATATAGTGCAGATCAGGTTTATCAGTGTAAGAGGTAATGTTTATGTGTCATCTCATGGGTAATGCTTACATGTTGTTTGCTGTATTTGTATTGCTCAATTTCATATTGTAGATGATGTGATATAGTTAATGATTTTTTAATTTTTTTCAGAAACTTTATTGAGTAAAAATAATTTAAATTGATTAATCATGGCATCTGTGTTCCTTCAAGAAACAAGTACAGTGACAGTGATCAAAATTTCAACAAATTAGAGTTTCACTGTTGTTTCTTCACAAGAAAGTTGTTATTAAGTCAAGAGGCTCTTTCTCACCTGATATTCATATACTTCAGACCAAAATAAGCAACAATAGTAAGTAAGTAAAGTCGGCAACCGCAGTCGAGTTTAGTCCAAAGGCTCCCTTTTCAACAGCACCAAGGTGTTGGAGAGGGTTCTACTCCATTCCCTGGATTGCTCCACTTTACCTTTGATCTCTACCTTATAATGCTGAGTGTTAAGCAAGGCGGCATCAAGTTTCATTTTTTGAGTCGTTGGTATGACTCAACCTGGGATTGAACCCCAGTCTCCCGGACCATTGGCAAACACTCTACTCATTAGACCAATGGCCCAGTAAGCAACAATAAGAGGTATATAATATAAAAATTTCTTTCACAGTCATCCAAACATCAAGGAAAAAGCTATTGATCTTTTCACTCAAATTAAAACAAGAATGGATTTTATTTTTAAATAAATTTGGATCATTAAGGGTTTTCGGACTATTGCCTTCATCTTTATTGTTATTTCCACAACGTTTTGGCTAATATGTCCTCCAGCCTTCTTCAGGTGCTTTTTTGAACTCAGGAACCTACACGGAACATCAAACTATGTTTTTTATTGAATCCACGGGGATCGCTTGTTCTGATTCCGTTAGCCATAACCGAGTACAAGTGTTAAGTAAAAAAAAAATTTTTTTTAAATCTGAATATGAGCACAGGTAAAAAATCATACATAATAGTAGTAATCCTTGTCAAGTAAGAACATCAAGTCCTAAAAATTCACTCAAAACTGTCCAGCTAGGCAAATAGTGTAATGTTATAGGTGTTGGTTCTCTAAGCTTATAAGGAGACAATTATCTAGCAGTTGTAGGTTCAATCCTGACCACAGGCGAGTAACAATACAGGAATACCAAATTTGGATCATGCTTGATGGCAGTATTTTATCTGTAAGCGTATCATACTTTTAGTATTCTCTCTCTCTGATATGTTTTGATCCCAGTTCCAAGTGTCCTATGTGTCTAGCTACACTAAAGAGTTATGATACAAAGAAACAGTCTGTCTGTGGATGACAATATATATAATATACATATATATATATATAGATGAGGGTTATTCAAAAAGTTCTAAGCCTCAACCAGATTTTTGATTTGTTGTACACCTCTCACCTTTGTATGGGCCTCACCTGCACAGAAATTAAGACAAAATTCTGAAGTAGTTTTTCTAAGTGGCAGTGTTTTGCCGCAACAAAAAAGTTCACCTATGACTCTTCTTTCTGGGTGAGGCTTAAAACTTTTTCAATGACCTTTGTGTGTGTGTATATATATGTATATATGTATATATATATGAACTGTACTTTTCTGTATTACACAATATTAATATTTTTATATATATTCTGAAGCAGCACCCTCACCAATTAATGTCAAGGGCCGCCACTACCCATAGGGAAGAATGTTGATGAGGCTTGAACAATTTTTTCACATGCCTGCCCGGGAGGCTTATTTTTTGCAGGGGTGAGTTGAGGGTGGTGTGTCCCTTTATTAATCCAGGATGTATCACATTCTGCCACCATGGATAAGGCAATAGGTAAATATAATCTCTCTTTGCTTTGCCATGGTGTAGAAAAATACTTTTTCAATTTCTCTTTGGTTCCAACTTATTCTCCCTTTACTTTCTTCTTCCTATGTTTTCTTTTTTTCTTTTTTCATTTTTCTCTTTTTTTTAATTCTTTTTTCTCTTTGTATTGTTTAATGTTCTTTCTTTCTTTCTTTCTTTCTTTCTTTCTTTCTTTCTTTCTTTCTTTCTTTCACTTTTCTCTTTCTTTCTTTTGTTTACTTTCTTTTCCCATCTTTCTTCTTTCTTTTTTCACTTTTCTTTTTCTTTCTTCCTTCCTTCATTCTTTTCTTTTTTCTTTTTCCACTTCTTTCTTTCTTTCTTTCTTTCTTTCTTTTTTTCTTTCTTTCTTTATCACTTTCTTTCTTTTTCCTCTTTCTTTCTTTCCTTCTTTCTTTTTTTCTCTTTGTTTTTCTTTTCTTTATTAGAATAATACCTTTGTGATGATATTAGAATTTCTCATTAAATTGTAGTGAGACCAGTTTGTGTGACTTATATGTATATATATATATATATATATATCAAATCACATAATTGTGCAAATGTAGCACCCTCTATCCTATTTACCCAACCCCTCTGCTCGGGCAGGATATGACATAAGGTCAATTTTTAAACAGAGTTTAACAGGTTTGAATTCAGAGTTTTCCTTCTCCTAGACTAGTTGCCTGACCAAGGCTGAAGAACCTAGTCTGTCCTACTATTTACCCATAGCTTGAGGGAGAATAATTGGATTCATACCTTTCCCAAGGGTATTAGTGCTATGTGAAATGCAATCAGTCTCGTCCAGGATTTGAACTCATGTCGCCGTGTTCATTTTCTACGACGATAAAAATTACACCATGGGCACCTCCACCGTGTAGCACCCTCTATAATCACCAAATCTAGCTCTGTGCAATTTTTGAAGCGCTTGGTAAGTGAGATCATCACTTTTTAGTTCTGATGTCTATGTTTGGTGACCAAGACAATATAAAAGTCATAGTTTCTATGCTGGTTTTCAAGGTAGTAGATTGGATCCTTTAATCCATTCAGTGTATGAATCAGGTAAGCAATATCATAAGGATAAAATTAAGGATAAAAAATAAATGACACAAAATATTTTCTTGACATAGTCAGTAGAATGAGAACTATTAGCCCCACTTGTGAGCTGAGTAAAAGTTTCAATTCTTAATTCATTGAGAGTTACTGATTATAACAGATACCTGAAGAAGGCTAGAAGCAACAACAATAACAATCTAGATGATGATACCAATCCAATAACAATTTAGATAAGGACATCAGTCCAATAACCATCAAGATAAGGACACCAATCAAATAATCATCTAGAAAAGGATACCAGTCCAATAACAATCTAGATAAGGACACCAGTCCAATAACAATCTAGATAAGGACACCAGTCTAATAACCATCTTGATAAGGAAACCAATCTAATAGCAATTTAGATAAGGACACCAGTCTAATAGCAATTTAGATAAGGACACCAGTCTAATAACTATCTAGATAAGGACACCAGTCTAATAACCATCTAGATAAGGACACCAGTCTAATAACCATCTAGATAAGGACACCAGTCTAATAACCATCTAGATAAGGACACCAGTCTAATAGCAATTTAGATAAGGACACCAGTCTAATAACTGTCTAGATAAGGACACCAGTCTAATAGCAATCTAGATAAGGACACCAGTCTAATAACCATCTAGATAAGGACACCAGTCTAATAGCAATTTAGATAAGGACACCAGTCTAATAGCAATTTAGATAAGGACATCAGTCTAAAAACTATCTAGATAAGGACACCAGTCTAATAACTATCTAGGTAAGGACACCAGTCTAATAGCAATTTTGATAAGGACACCAGTCTAATAACCATCTAGATAAGGACACCAGTCTAATAGCAATTTAGATAAGGACACAAGTGTAATAACCATCTAGATAAGGACACCAGTCTAATAGCAATCTAGATAAGGACACCAGTCTAATAACCATCTAGATAAGGACACCAGTCTAATAACCATCTAGATAAGGACACCAGTCTAATAACTATCTAGATAAGGACACCAGTCCAATTATAGTATCATCCAAATATAAGTACACCTCAAACATCTATTTTGACAAAATGTTAATTTTCTTATAAAACAAAGATGCCAGTATTTCATTATTTCAAGTTAAACATTGCATAATTGAAATGGATATTATTAGGTATTCTTGTGGTGTTACATTTTTCATCTTTCTCTATCTCTCTCTTTGCAGTCTCACACATAAATGTATTACATTATGTCAAAGAGTGGATAGTACTATTTGGTTTGAAACTTGTTTTGAATGAATAAATCAATAAAAGGATGACCTGACCAAGCTAAAACAAATAAAAAAGATAGTTAAATGAGTAAATCACTGGTCAGTCAACACACACAGACAAAATAAATAACCAATCGCTGAAAGTGGAGTGACCATCTTTTGAAGTTCATGCTAGACAGTCTGAAAATTTAGGCAAGGACTTAAAGCAATAATGGTATATCTCTTGGATGAGAGATCAGAGGATATTCAACCATCAGAGAGGGTAGGCGACCAGCATAGTGTGTGTTTGACCATCAATGCAGATAGAAAGTCTTGATCTCCCAAATCAAAGAATCTAGTTGGTATCAGAAGCAAGTCATGAGAAACATATAATTGTTAAGCTATTTCTTTCTTTCTCCCTCTAGGTTCAAAAGTCAGTCGTATTTGAACAAATCATCTTTGGAAAAATAATAAAAGTAAAACTGAATTTCCCTGCATTTGTATCTGTTAGTATCAATGTGACAAGAGAAATATCTTGCATCCAGTTGTGAAAAGTTTTGAACCTGCTTGCATCTCAGGAAATAAAAAAAAAAAAACGAATGAGAATCCAATCACTCTTCAGAGAAAAGACAGATATAGAGCTAAACTGTGCTTTGCATGTGTTGTGTTATGAAATACATAAGATTGACACATCTGTGGAAATAAGAGATATTTTATTCTGGAGAGAATACAGTACATGGTTGAGTATGCAGACTAATGTAAATAACCGTTTGTCATGTGTTGATCTTTCTATCTAGAGTTGTGACTTACCCATAATATACAGACGTGTGAAATAGACATAGGGAATCTAAAAACACGAAACTTTATGAAATTGGTTCAGGTATGAAACTTTTATTCACCTTTTTGAGTTTAAAGGTTTTTCGACATGAGGAGAGAGAGACGGTATCTTTCTATGCTGACTGCTTTTACATTGTCAGGTGTCAACCCAACCAACGCGCGGCGCCTGTAGCGCACAAGCTCTGAAAGTCAACCTTCTTCTTCCGAGGCGGGAACTCAACTAACTGCTTTTCCTCAAATCTCAGCCCACGCTTCCGGTGCGTGACGTCACCCAAATACCCAGTCCCAATTCTTATCTGGGATTTTTATTTTGACATCTCTGAATGACACATCCTCTCTGTGCGTGCATGAACACTTGCGTTAATGTTGCACTTAACTAACCCATGCACTAAGCGAAAGGTTTTCAGCCTAACTAAACCGAAAGGCAAGATATAGAAAATGAAATCTCTCGGCAATTATATTAGAGAGTGAGCACTGTTTTAAATAGTTTTTGGACAAGTCTATCTTATAGAGGTGTTCCAGCTACTCCACAACAGCATGCCACACTCACCACTCTCCGAAAATCCCTGATCCAGTATAGCAGACAACAAGGTACACAAAGGTTAATTTTCTTCTTAATCAAAAATACCTGGATTTTACCATTTCTAATGGCCCGTGATATAATGAAAACTGATTGCAGCTACTACAGTACAAAAATAGTACAAGGAATATAATGCATAATTTTAGTGTAGCCCAGGTATGTAAGAACACCTTAACAGTTTTGAAATAAACAGTTAATTTTCTTCTAAACAAAAGATACCAGGATCTTATTATTTCTGGTTGTGGCATATCAACCTTTGTAGGTTATTTAATGGCATATCAACTTTTGTAGGTCATTTATTGCATATGAACCTTTGTCAGTTATTTAATGCCAAATCCATTTTTATACAAATAACCAGTTCTATCTCAAACGATTCAGTTTAGCATGAGTACACAGTTTAATTGTCAAAAACATTTCTATTTCAAGCTGTTTAGTGTAATCAAACAGTTCTTATTAAAACAACTCACTTTAGTTTTTGTTTATACAAGGTTGAATGTCAAAAACAGTTCCATTTAAACATTTCAGTTTAGCATACAAAAACAGTTCCATTTCAAACAATTCAGTTTAGCATTAGTATGCATTTTAAATCTCAAAACAGTTCTATTTTAAACAATAGAGTTTTTTTTTACAAATAAACAGTTCTATTTCAAACTATTCAGTTTAGCATAAGTACACAGTTTATTTCAATGTAACCCATAGACAGGGCCTTATCAGATGCTACCACTCAGGGCCAGAGTGGACGTGGGAACAATGGCAATGAAGGGGTGCTCCACATTCCCCAAAGCTCCAGCATCACTGGAACCTCACCTGCAGATTGTTTAGTGTCATATCCAGGACACACATTGCGAACGGGGTGGGTGGGTGTCTTACCCCTCTGCCAAGGTGCAGTTGGTGTATTCTACAGCCCCAGCCGACTGGGCAATTATTATTATTGGTAGAACATTATAAAGATCAAAAGAGACATTATTAAGAATTATTAGTTACCAAATTCTGCAGCATTGATGCTCTGGAACCAAGAAAAAAGTCAAGTCTTGTTGGAAAATATATTTTCTATTATGTATCGTGTGTCTGGGCAAAATGACTTTGTATAAAATTATATAGCAGCTGTTAGGGAAGAGGAAGAAAAGAAAGACAGTGAAATCAGGATTTTTAAACATACAAAATTGTGAAAAATAACAAAGAGATGAAAATGACATAATGACATGAAGTATAAATTGTACATAACAACCTGTTATAAGAAATAGTGTTCTTGACTGAATCACACAAATTTGTATTTGTGTTATGAAATATAAGTAATGTCGGCCGCCGCTAGCGTAATGCAAAGCTCTTCGAAAGAATTGAGCATTCTGGTAGCCGATAGGGTATAAAAAAATGTAAACAAAGGCTGCTGCTGCTGTTTCTAAAAATAAAAATACCTAAAAATTCCCTTAGCCAATGTGGTCCGCTTGGTGGCTGAGTGGTCTGAAACTTAGTCTAACGTAAAGTTGGACGGGTTTCGATCCCGGCTTCGAGCATCCTGCGTGTCTAGCCACACTGAAGAGTTCTGATAGAACGAAACAGTCTGTCTGTGGATGACTATATATATATATATATATATTCATTTTCACTTATTACGTCACATACATTTTGAAACAGAATGCTATTTATGATAATATATCACAAAGTATTGTTTCATTTTTATATTTGAAAATAACTTGTTGGATGAGACAACGTTAAACAATAGTACCATCCTGAAGATGGTTTAAAAAAAAAACAAAGACTTAAATGTTGGCTTATTATTCATATATTAATAGAAACATCTTTTGAATATCTTGTTTTCCCATATATGTTTGTGTGGTGAAACTAATATCCTTGAGAAAGGCATGAACTCCCTTATACCCCTAACTATGAGTCAAATAGTATCATTGCTATTCTTCAGCAAGGAAGGTTTTGGCATTGAATAACCCACAAACGTTGATATGCCATTAAACAAATAAACTAAACCTGTAATTTTGAAACAGATCTATTTGACTCATAGATGGGACCCTAACAGGCACTACCACTCCGGGTCTGAGTGAACCTGGGAGTAATGGCCATGAAGGGGTACTTATTCCTCAGAGTTTCAAAACTGGAGCTTTATATCATATGTATTTTAGTATTTTTGTATACATAATAGCAGCATATAACAATTTCATTTAACCGAAATCTTCATAATATAATCTTTATCTTAATTGCTTATGAAATTTTATTTATATCTGAATATCTTATTTTGTCTTTCATCAAGTTTATTACAATTATTTATCAGACAGTTTGGTAATTATATATAATAATATCAGTTTTGATTGCAGAATAAGTAAAGTAAGTAAAGATGGCGACCGTAGTTGAGGGCAACCCGAAGGCTCCCTTTTCAATAGCTACTACACTGAGGTGTAGTGGAGGACGCTACTCCTTCTTCCAGATTGCTCCACTTTACCCTTGATTTGTACCTTATAATGCTGAGTGTTAAGCAAGGAGGTATCAAGTACAATTGTTTTAGTCTTTGAACCTTAAACCCTGGTCTCCCGGGCCATTAGCAAACACTCTACCCACAAGTCAATGAGCTGGTTATTGATTGCGTATTATTCCACTAGAAATAGAGAATTCCTAAACTACCTGCTGTAAAACACAACCAGCCAACCAACCATCACAATATAAACTTTTATTTTGTATTACTAATTTATTAAACTTTATTCACCGGCACATTGGTCTAGTGGGTAGAGTGTTTGCCAATGGTCCGGGAGACCTGGGTTCAATCCCAAAGACTTTAAAAATGATACTTGATACCTCCTTGCTTAACACTCAGCAATATAAGGTATATATCAAGGGTAAAGTGGAGCAATCCAGGGAAAGGAGTAGCATCCTCCGCTACAACTCAGTGTAGTAGCTATTGAAAAGGGAGCCTTCTGGTCGCCCTTGACTACAGTCGCCAGATTTACTTAATCTTATTTTGGCTTTCTTGAATTTAAGTTTATTGCAATCATTTATCTGATAGTTTGGAAATAAAACCTAATAACATTGGTTTTGATTGAATATTTCACTAGTAATAGTTAATTCCTGGTAACTTTGGTTTACAGACATTTGACTGGGTTTTGGGCTGAACACCTGGTGTTTGTGTCGAGTGGTTATAATTGTCCTTTGATCACATGGTCTTGGTGCCGGGGGAGCTGTCTCTCCAAACTTTCCCATTTCTATAGAGTTGAGTTGACTGGTTAGTGTCTGAGGCACCTCGCTGGGGGAATTCCGATGGGGTCAAGTATTTTTTGCACCTGCCACGTATGAATCTTGATTAAATGGCCTTGTGCCATGTTCTGGGTTGGTGGGAGGTCAGATATGTATCAACTCTGGTTTAGAAGAAAATGAAATTCTTATAAAAGATTTAGCAATCGTGTATTTATTGGTGGGTGATACTTCACATCAATATATAACGATTTAGTTAAAGTAAAATCTTTGTGGGATAAGGTTTTTTTTATTTTGTTTTGATTGTTTCCTGAATTTTATTTATATCTGAATATCGTTTTCCTACTTTCTTGAATTTAAGAATTGAAACATCAAGTTTATTGCAATTATTTATCTGGCATTTCAGTATTGCAGGAATCAAGATTTTTATCAATATTCTTCAATTGAAAGTCTCCAGACAATTTTTCAAGAGTTTATTAAAGGTGAAGTGTGTGAAAGAGAGCACTGGTGAATACGTGAGTGTGTGAATGTATATTTATTTGTTGGCGTGTGTTTATGTATGTTTGTTGATAAGCATGCATATGGTTTTTGTGATGAGTATATATATATGTACATATTGATAAATGTATATATGTGTATGTTTTGGTGAGAATATACGTGTGTTTCAATGTTTTTTGGTGACTGTTAGTGTGTACTGATGAGTATTGCTGCGTATAAATGTTTTTTGGATGTATGTGTGTTTGTATATATGGGTGCTGGTGAATATGTACAGGATTTTATTGATGAGTATGTATATGCATGTGTATATATTGGTGAATGCATATATGTATATGTGTCAACGAGAATATATAAGTGCGTATCTATGTGTTTGCTGTGTGTGCATGTGGATATGCTTGTAAATGTGTATATGTGTGTATAAGCGAATGTGCATATGTTTGTGTTGATGAGTGCGCATATATGTTTATTGGTGATTGTGTGAACATGAGTGTCAAGAAGTATGCATATGTGTGCGTCAGTGAGTGTGCTTATGAGTGTGTTATTTTTAAAAGTCCATATGTTTGTGTGGTGAGTGTGCATATATATCTAATAGTGAGTGTATATATATATATATATGTGTGTGTGTGTGTGTGTGTGTGTGTGTGTATGTGTGTGAGTCATTGTGAGAGTTGACTGAAAAGTTCATTGGCTAACCAAGCTAGTCTCACGGAATTTGACAAAATGAGGTTTATTTTTTAACATAATCTCCTTGCGGTCCATACACTTCTTCCATCAGTGTTGCATTGCATGGATTCCATTGGTTCAAAAAGTCATCAGCAGCAGATATGAACTTTTTAGACCATTTTCTCATGTGTGTGTTGTTGTTGAGTGTGCATATATGTTTATCAGTGAGTGTGTATAGATGTGTATTGGTGAGTGTGTTTGTCTGTGTGTCAGTGAATGTGCATATGTGTGTGTTGGTGTTTGAATATGGATATGTGTGTATTGGTTACCGTGCATATATATTTGTTATTTCTAAGTGTGCATATATTTTTGCTTATGACAATGCATGTTTGTGTGTGTCACTGAAACTGTAAGATTATTACTTTCAAGAGGAATGAATGAATCTTAATAATGAGACAATGAGAGATTCTGTCTGACTCTGAAGAATTATTCCAATAACAGCACAAATCAAGAGGCTATGATGATAATGTTAATGGTTTGGAATCAAATTTTGCTAGAGATTCTGCTTAGTTGGAGGACATTCAACCACTCATTTGGAAGACAAATTGGTTTTGTAAGCTAACTCCTAAATAGCATTTTCTGTCTGTCTCAATATCTGTGTGCTAGTATCACAGCAGCTCTCAAAAACAAAATAGTTACTTTTGTGATATTTTATATGAAGACTTTCAAAGATTTCGATCACCCTGTTGGCGGGGCTAAAAATAATCTCATTATATCCCCTTCAGAGGAACAAAACATACCCCAAAAGAAGTCCTTGATATGACATTAATCTGCATCTGATGGTGAGGCTCCAGTTCTTGATATCTGGGGAATGTAGAGTGCTGCTTCATTACAATTAATCCCAGGTCCACTCTGATACACAGTGGTAATACCTATTTGGGTCACATTTATAGGTCAAATATATTTGTTTAAAAATTACTTGTTTTTGATAGGATTGTTTGGAAAAATCTTTTTAAGGACCAACAACTCAAAAAATGAAAATATAAATGGACTATGAACACTATTTCCTAACCTCTAGGCATGAAATAACCCAAGATGGGTTGACATACCATTAAAATCAATCAATTAAAAAATCAAAGATTTTAGATTGACTGATTTTTTACAATTTGATATTTCTAAGTTTTAAAATCAATTTTGAAGGTTTCATCAAAGTAAACTTACATTTTAACAATTGCAAATGTATATATGGAAAATGAATTTTGCACTACATAATTAACAGCTTTATGTAAAAGAGTAAGATTGGTTAAACTCTTTAGCCTTGGTGGGTGACAATACTAGGACAAGAATAACTGAATTCAAAGCCAGGGGCTGGAGTTTCTAAGGTAGTTTGATGTTATCCTTAGTCTCATTCTGGCAACTCTTGTTATAACACTAGTACAAAGCTTTCACTTCCCATGCACCTGATTCCTAAAGTAAACTGGATGCAGATGTTTTGGCGGAAATGCAGTGGAAATTGTGTGGGTGGCATGTTAGAAGGAAGTGTAATCATGTGCATTGTGTAGGTGGCGGGCTGAAGGTGTGACCAAGACAATTTGTGTGGATGGTATGCTAGAAGATGTGTCCATGTGTGACATATAAGCAGTAGGTTAGAGGAGATATGATGCCAAGAATTTGTGTGAGGATCCAGAATATTATATAACCATAGAGATTTCAACCCTAGGAGGAGAAAAGCAGAGA
The DNA here is from genome assembly GCA_963585895.1 of Sepioteuthis lessoniana. Lineage (NCBI taxonomy): Eukaryota > Metazoa > Mollusca > Cephalopoda > Myopsida > Loliginidae > Sepioteuthis > Sepioteuthis lessoniana. Next base: position 61,789,492 of record OY757908.1, read on the forward strand.
GGCTTCACAGAAGATCTATTCTGTCCACCTCTGTGTGTGGTCATCTCAGCTGTCTCCGATTCTCTCTTACTTTTATCTGTCTGTACATTTTGGATTTTTTTCTCTGATTTTATTAATCAATTTTCTAAGCATGTAATCCAGACAGATGATAAAGAGGTATGGAGCTAGTGAGTCTCCTTGTTGTACTCCTGCTACAATGTCGAAGTATTCTGTGTTTCCATCTGGTGAACATACTTTCACTTTGGTGTTTCTATAGAGAATCGTTATTGCTGCTACGGTTTCTCTAGGTAGGCTGTATGCTGGTAGGATTTGTCCCATCTTTCCTCTGTGAATGGAATCGAAGGCCTTGGTAAAGTCGACAAATAGTAATGTCGCTTGTAGGTGACTGATAAAATGAAACGCAGTTTCTTCCAGGCAGCGATCGTATCGATACTGCTGTATGGATGCACTACTTGGACACTAACTAAACGGCTGGAGAAGAACCTAGTCGGCAATTACACAAGAAAGCTGCGAGCAATATTAAACAAGTCCTGGCGGCAACACCCCACAAGGCACCAACAATGCGGCCACCTGCCTCCCATCACGAAAACTATCCAAGTTAGATGAACGAGACATGCAGGTCACTGCTGGAGAAGCAGGGACGAGCTCATAAGTGATGTACCCCTATGGACCTCTACATATGGCTGGGTAAAAGCAGGACCACCAGCTCGAACATATATATTCAGCAGCTATGTGAGAATACGGGATGTGGCCCTGAAGACCTGCCAGATAGGGAGAAGTGGTGAAAGAGGGTCAGGGATATCTGTGCTAGCAGCACGACATGATGATGATGATGATGATGATATTTTGGATAATGAAAGGAAAAGAAAAGAAGCCGACTATATTTTCATAAATCAGTTTTATTTTCTTTCTCTGCTATACAACTCTTTCATGACTTATTTATGCTGGTTTTACAGTGTTTATTCTCATTTTGATGCATGTTTTATGTCTTAAGCCCAGTCAGCTAGGCGGGTGGGGACTATAGAATACACTGACTGCCTTTTGGCAGAGGGGTAATTCCACCCCAGACACCAACAAGTGTCCTGCATATGAACATCCTCCCCCGGAAATCTTTGATTGACAGCTCTATCAAAGGTCATTATGCAACAGTTGCCAGATATTGTACACCTAGCAAAATACCTGATGGCTACTAGTAATGTGTTGTTCACATACAACCAGATCAAAACATATGGGTCAAAACATATGGGAATTACCCCTCTACATCTCTGCAGAGGGGTAATTCCACCCCCACACCAATGAGTGTCCTACATATGACATTAAAAAATCTGATGGTGCGGCTCCAGTAATGCTGGAGCTTTGGGGAATATAGAGTACTTCTTTACTGTCATCACTCCCAGTTCCACTCTTGCCTGGAGTTGTAGCACCTGATAATGCCGAATAGAACTGTTTGAAATTTAAACTGTGTGCAAACAAATGACTTATGCTAAATTGAATTGTTAGAAATAGAACTATTTGATCGTTTAACTGTGTGTGAATAAATGACCGATGTTTTTGTTTGGTTTCTTTTGTTTAATGGCATATCAACCTTTGTTGGTTATTTAATGCCAAAGCCATTCTCCTAGAAGAACAGTAGTGGTACTATTTAACCCATAGCTGGGAGGATAAGGGGGTTCATACCTTTCCCAAGAGTATTTGCCCGAAAGTGAACGTAATAGCGTGACTGGAGTACGAACTTGCTTACTACAATTCCACAGTCCATCACTTTAACCAATACACCACGAGGACACCCCCACTGATGTTTTAATTGAATTGTTAGTGATACATAGAAATACTTGGAACCATTAAACTTTGACTTATGCTAAATTGAATTGTCAGAGATAGAATTGTTGGATCATTTAACAGTGTGTATCTACAAAAATATGTTTACAAATCATATATTTTATAGATATGTAAAAAGATATGGCAAAGGTTGCTATGCCATAAAACCAAATAAAAACAAACTAAATTTTATGTCTTGCTAATGTCCCAGCTTTTGGAACCAATTAATGTTGTAGGATGAGGTATGACTGTATCTATAGTTCCCATATCATTCATCATGTATGTCAAGAGAAGTTGCTCAGCTGTGCAAATATCTTCATTTTGATTAGATTTTCTCAGACTTTTTACTTGAGTGAATCATGTAAACAAATTTAATTTCCATTCATCCCCACATAAATTAATTGAATATTAAATTGCAAAACTTAACTAATTTACCAGTGTTTAATGTAATTTGCATGGAAAAAGAATCAGTAAACCGCAAATGCAAATGCACCTTTAATTTTTGAATTATTTTTTAATTGGATCGATGAATTTTGGTGACCACAGAGGAGATCATAAATATTAGGTTGTAGGCTTGTAAGTTTGATCTGCAAATTACCATGTTCGATGTTTAAAGTGCTTCACTGTTTGCTGCATAAATAATGCACATGGCTAAACACAGATTCCACCATGTTTTCTTACATGAAAATATGATTATTAGTGTCTTTAGCAATGATAAAAAGATGAAGATCTTTTGGGTTAGAGTCTGATTTTTGGTTCATTTAAATGACCCATATGTTTTAAACTGGTTGTATGTGAACAACACATCACTAGTGGCCATCAGATCCAATCAGGCATTTTGCTAGGTTTACAATATCTGGCAACTGTCACATAATGACCTTTGAAAAAGCCGTCAATCAAAGATTTCTGGGGCAGGATATTCCAGCTGTGTAAACAAAGTGATTACTGGAGAACCAGTGATGCGTGGGTGTAAGGAGATCCCATGGGTTGACAGCTGGAAGAATGCATAGGCATTATGATATTATATATACACAGGTACTCATGGCAGTAACAGTCAGAGAGTCACGTCAGACAGTCACAGCCAGTGAATACCCAGAGGGGGCGGGGGGGTCAAGTGGCCCCCAGGCATATCCTGGCCAAGAAGCAGAAGAAGGGTTAAGTGGGGGCCTGAATTTGGAAGCACAATGTTAGTTAAGAAAAGGGTCAAAATAGCAGTCTTTCGCCAGTCTGTGTCAGTCTGTCTACATCTCCCCGTCTCTGTTTTTCTTTCACACTAACAGTTTCAACCTTACAAGAGAAATAAAGTGAGAGTTATATTTTTGCAAAGAAAGTGTTATGCCTCTTCATTATGGTCTCTCATTCTTCATTCATCATGGCCACACAACACAACTAATCAACATGATCCAATGATTTTTGTTCACCTATTAGAAAGGCATTTATCAATCCAAACTATTAAATTCATGTTCTGTGTATGCCTATGCTTTTATTCACCGTGCCAAAATTTTCTTTACTTCCAGGGGTCTGTATGGACCACTTTCAATAGCCCTGATTCAGACATTCAAAAACTAAGAAAAATTGAAAGATTCAGTCTTGATACTTTTTTTGATCACACCTTATCTATGACTTTTATGATCTACAAGAGCAAGGGATTGAACTCACAACCACCTGGTAACTTGATATTCTTTAACTGATACTTTTCTTCGCTAGACCATATGTTGTCAGTACAGATACAGCAGAACAATAATAATTCCTCATTTAAGAAAATTCAGTAATAAACTAAAATGTTTTCAATGAGAACACAGTCAAATTTATGTATTGTATTTATTCATGGGTAACATTTTATTGCTAAATTTAAAGAACAAACTAAAATTTGCTATTTACATGTGCGTGATGTTTTGGTAGTTTTAGAGCCAAATCAATGTATGCTGTAGTTTACTTATGAGAAGTGCTTGGAAAGTAATGCCTCCTACTTATTTGCACTGAAACTAAAATAGATACAGAGAGTAACTAAGCAGTGTGTTTTTTTTATTGTTTCTTTATTTGCTATTATATATATATATGTATATATATATTTATACATTAGTTTATAATTTAATCTGGTTCATTGGTCTGGTGGGTACTATTTACCAACCCCTCCGCTCGGGCAGGATATGACACAAGGTCAATTTTTAAGCGGAGTTTAACAGGTTTGAATTCAGAGTTTTCCTTCTCCTAGACTAGTTGCCTGACCAAGGCTGAAGAACCTAGTCCGTCCTACTATTTACCCATAGCTGGAGGGAGAATAAGGGGGTTCATACCTTTCCCAAGGGTATTTGCCCGAAAGTGAACATAATAGCGCGACTGGAGTACGAACTCACGTACTACGATTCCGCAGTTCATCGCTTTAACCATTACACCACGAGGACACCATTGGTCTGGTGGGTAGAGTGTTCGCCAATAGTCCGGGAGATCAGGGTTCAATCCCAGGTCAGGTCATACCAAAGACTTTAGAAATGGTACTTGATACCTCCTTGCTTAACATTTACCATTATAAGGTGTGTATCAAGGGTAAAGTGGAGCAATGCAGGGAATGGAGTAGCATCCTCTCCTACATCTCGGTGTAGTAGCTATTGAAAAGGGAGCCTTTTGGTCACCCTCGACTATGGTTGCCAACTTTAATTACTATACATTAGTTTATGTATGTATATATCTGTGCACGTGTATATATGTATTTACCAATCCCTTTGCACAGAGAGGATGTGACCCAAGGTCATTTTTTAAATGGAGTTTAACAGGTTTGAATTTAGAGTTTTACTTCTAGACTGGTTGCCTAACCAAAGCTAAAGAACCCAGTCTGCCCTATAATTTACCCATAGCTGGAGGAAGAATCATTGGATTCATACCTTTCCCAATTGTATTAGTGCTATATGAAATGTAATCAGTCTCGTCCAGGATTTGAACTTGTGTTGCCATGTCCATTTCCTATGACTGTAACCACGGCACCATGCGCATGTGTACATGCTTTTGTATGCATGTGTATAAATATGTATGTATATTTACATGTGTATATATATATATATATATACACACATATACAGGAATATCTGGCTTTATGGCCTACATCATATTCAACACTTTTCTTGACTAAATTTCAATTCAGCAAACATCATTATGCCTGACATTACATCAATTATGTTATGATAAAGGGACCTAAAATAATTACATTTTTTTCTTAGAAATAAACAAAATACATGAAAATTTATGATAAAAGAGGCAAAAAAGAAATTCAAAATACAATATAAGTAAGTAAGTTGGCTAACCATAGTTGAGGGCATCCCAAAGATTCTCTTTTCAATAGCTACTACACTGAGGTATAGGGAGGGTACTACTCCAGTCCCTTGATTGCTTCACTTACTCTTGATCTATACCTTATAAGACTGAGTGTTAAGTAAGGAGGCATCAAGTACCATTTTTTGAGTCTTTGGAAGGATTGAACCCTGGTTTCCATGACCATTAGCGAACACTCCAACCATTATGCCAATGGGCTGCTACAATATGATATAGTATATGATAAAATGTATATTAACAAGAAGCAAGGTATGCATTGCTTACACCATGAATAAATTATTCCATACAAAATTTAAAATGTAAACAAACGAAAGCAAATACAAAATGTGACGGAGCGGTAAGATACTAAGTCTAGAGTAAAGTTAGGTGGGTTTTGATCCCAACTTGAAGCGTACTGTGTGTCTAGCCACACTGAATAGTTGTGATACAATGAAACAGTTTGTCTGTGGATGACAATATATACACTTTCCTCCTTGTGGTTGATTACTCTGGTGAAAAAATTAATGGCTGCCATCTGCGTAATGGAAAACTCTTCTAACGAATTGTGCATTCTGGTATCCAATTGTGCAAAATGTAAACAAACAAAAGTTAATAAAAAATGTGTTATAATTCCCAAGCTGACGTAGGTTGTCTAAATGGCTGAGCGGTAAGATACTAAGTCTAGGGTAAAATCAGGCGGGTTTCAATTGAAGAATTGTGAGACAATGAAACTGTTTGTCTGTGGATGACAATAAATGTACGAGGATCATGAAATAAGTTTTCAGACTTTTTTCATGTGGGCACTTTTATTGATAGTACACACATGAAACTCTAGTCCCCTTCGAAGTAATCTCCTCCGGCTGCAATGCTCTTGAACTGTTCCAACAACTTCTGGAAGCCCCCATGGAAGTCCTCTTGTGTGAGCGTGTCAATGACCTTCATCACAGCCTCTTTCATCTCCTCAATTGTCTCATAACAACAGCCTTTGAGCTTAGGGAATAAGCAAAAGTCACAGGGAGCAAGGTCTGAACTATAGGGAGGCTGAGGAACTGTCTTGATGCCCATGTTGGTCAAATAGTCTGTGACAAGGATGGAGTTGGGGACTGGTGCATTGTCCTAGTGGAAATCCCACTGAGCCGATTTGAAGAGTGCTGGCCTCTTCCCTAGGAATCTCTTCCTGAACTCCCTTAAAACCTCAACATAGTAACCCTAACCCTAACCCTTTGGCCAGTCAACTCCTCCCACACCTCTCATCATCCCTCACAGACTGCCTGCCTTCCTTGAATCTCTTATGCCACTCAAAAACTCATGCTCGATTCATGCAAGATGGTCGAAAAGCTGTCAGAAGCATTCCATACGTTTTAGTGGCATTTTTTCCAAGTTTAAACAGAATTTTATTGCATATCATTCTCCTAAAGTGTCTTCACATCCAGATTGCATTTTTGAAATTCACCAGCTGTGACAATCAGGCTTTAGTAGGGTGTATTCCAATTGCTGCTGTAGCTGTTGATTTGAACTGGAAATCATAAAAATTGGTCAGTTATCTCATAAGGGGTAAAGCAATAACATACTGGATTTTCAAGAGTGTACGACAATTCTAAATGCCTGTACAAAAAAAGTCTGGAAACTTATTGAAGGCACCACATATAATTTTGCATATATATACAGGGTGGAACGATAAAATTGTCACCCTAGAAAAGACAACATTATTCCATTTCTGTTTAATGAAAACCAGTTTTCTTTTTTTGTTGCAGACCATCTACTAGTTGGCCAGTTGTGTACAAATCCAAAGAGCAATGGGAGCATTCTATCATGTCTGAAAGTGACACAATATTCAATGAGTGAGATTGGAGATGCGGTGCTGTACAACTCATGCTCTCTACCGATCCAAGTTATGACAACAGGACCATTGCCAGCACCCTCAAAATGCAAATTTCGACAGTTCAACACTTGAGGGCACAGCTCAACGCATCAGACGACCCTTTGGAGGTGGTGGAGCGGAAGGTCACATCATGCCACCTCACATCTTTGAAGTCGGCTTGAAAGTCAACACCAAAGTGTACCTGGATGTGCTGAAGAGTGTGGTGATCCCCTAGTGCAATCAGGTGGCCGGTGGCAGACCCTGGGTATGGCAGCAGGACTCAGCGCCAGCCCACAAGTCCAAAGAGACCCAGGCTTGGCTTCAGAAGGAGTGCTACGACTTTGTACCCTTCTCTCACTACCCCTCTCCTCCCCTGACCTGAACCTGCTGGACTACTTCATTTGGTCATACGTCGAGAATATCACCAACATGACCTCCCTCAACAGCAAAGCTAGCCTGATCGCCACCATCCGCTGAGTATTCACCAAGCTCCTGCTGGCACTTGTGAAAAAGGCATGCTCCTAGTTCCGGATCCGTATCAAAGCGGTGATTGAAGCTGATGGCGGCTACATTGAATAGATGTCAGCTCTTCTACATAATCAAGTTGCCTGAATTGATTTTTTCAATAAAAGTTTTAAAGCTGTAGTGTTGTTTTCTTTTGGACAACATTTTTATCGTTCTACCCTGTATATATATATATAATTTTGCATATATATATATATATATATATATATATATATATATATATATATGTATGTATATATATATATATATATATATATATATAATTTAATCATAAAAATTGGTCTGTCATCTCATAAGATGTATAGCAATAACATACTAAATTTTCAATAGTTAACGACAATTTTAAATGCCTGTACAAAATAAGTCTGGAAACTTATTGAATGCATTGCATATATATGTATAAATATATATATATATATATATAATGAAAAATATATTATGTGTATTGCATAATATAATATTTGCATTCCAAAGAAGGTTGCTGACAGTATCTCCTGCTGAGGAATGTGACCTCTCCTCCATTAGGGGTATCCTGAGGATGACACTAAACTACATCTGATGGTGAGGCTCCAGTTCTAGATCTTCATTGCTATTTTTCCCAAGTACCTGTTAGGGTCCTATACATGGGTTAAACAGATCTGTTTAAAAATTATTCATATTTGATGGGACCATGTACAAAAAAAACAAAAGAAATAACATCTTAAGAGACAACTTCACAAAAAATGTAAATTTGAATGTACAATGAATGCAATTCCCTAAACGCTGGGCATAAAGTAGCCCCAGATAAGTTGTCATGTCTTTAAAATAAATCAATCAATCCCAATTAACTATAAGAAGCCAGGTATTCATTGCTTACACTGTAAAAAATTATTTTGTACAAAATTAAAAATATCTATATCTTTTTAATGTAATTCAGTTTAAAAATACAATATAATATATATAATATCATGTATAATATAATATTAATAATATAATATTTACAATATAATACAATATAATATATAATATGATATATATATGTACAATATAATACTATATAATATGTATAATATGATATATGATATGATATGATATAATATATCTAATATAATATAATAATGATAATGATAATGAATAAAAAATATATATTATATATATATATTTAATCCATGGAAAATATTGTTCCGCAACCTAAGATTTCATGAAGTTTATAACAACATTCATCAGGCAGTTAAGAAGATGGAATGAAATTGAAAATCGAAAATGCGACAAAATTCAGACAAAAATCAAAAATGCAAAAAATGCAGACAAAAAGCCGTTAAGATTTCGTTTATGTGCGGTTGTAAGTATGTGTGTATATATGGGTGTGGGTGTATGTGTGTGCGTGTGGATGCGTGTTTTTAAGTTCAGTCATAATATGATATATATAATATAATATATAATATAATATATATAATATAATGTATATGATATAATATATCTAATATAATATATAATATAATATATATGATATATATACAATATAATTCAAAATAATATATATAATATATTTGGGAGATTCACTGAATTTATATTTATTGTAATGACTTCTTGAAACTTCTGAAGAAACACTTACTTTTAAAATTCGGCACCTCTGATACACAAAATTCAATTTGCAGTTATCTCTTTCCCAAATAAAATATGATGTTTGCAAATGAAACCTGGAAAAGGTTGGTTTGGTTAGATTCGGTTGGGTTTTATGGCATATCAACCATTGTTGGTTATTTAATGCCAAATTCTTTTTATACATATATTTTAAATATATATGATTTGCAAACACATTTTGTTGATAAAGTTTTTAAATGAGCCTAAGTTCATATTTTTTTGCTCACAGTTAATTGGTTTCAAGTATTGCTATCTAATATGTATAATTCTATTTACTATTAATCATACCCCAGTTGGCTGGGGCTGTAGAATACACCGACTGCTTCTCTGCAGAGGGGTAAGACCCCCCCCTAACGAGTGTCCTGGATATGACACTAAACAATCTGATGGTGAGGTTCCAGCAATGCTGGAGCTTTAGTGAATGCAGAGTACCCCTTCATTGCCATCGCTCCCAGGTCCACTCAGGCCCGGAGTGGTAGCACCTGATAGGGCCCTATCTATGGGTTAAATAGAACTAACAGCATACTTATGCTAAAATGAATTGAGTAAACTGAATAGCTTGAAATACAAACGTTTTTGACAATTAAACCATACTTACACTTAAACTGCGTGCTTATGCTTAACTGAATTATTTCAAATAGAACTGTTTTTCGACATTAAAACTGTATTTACACTTAACTGAATTATTACATATAACTGCTTAAATAGTTTGAAATGGAAATGTTTTTGACAATTAAACTGTGTACTTATGCTAAACTGAACTATTTTCAATAGAACAGATTATTTACATAAAAATGGATTTGGCATTAAATAACCTACAAAGGTTGATATGCCATAAAACCAAACAAACCAAATACTATTAATCCTGGATTTGAAGTTGTTACAAGAATTACTATTTATCACTAATTCTATTTAACACTATTTATTCCTGTGTGTACAGTCAAATGTTTCCAAGGTTTGGTTTGGTTTGGTTTCTTTGTTTAATGGCATATCAACCTTTGTTGGTTATTTAATGCCAAAGCCATTCTCTTAGAAGAACAGTAGTGGTACTATTTAACCCATAGCTGGGAGGATAAGGGGGTTCATACCTTTCCCAAGGTTATTAATTTGGTTTGGTTTGGTTTGGTTTGATTTCTTTGTTTAATGGCATATCAACTCTTTGTAGGTTATTTAATGCCAAAGCCATTCTCTTAGAAGAACAGTAGTGGTACTATTTAACCCATAGCTGGGAGGATAAGGGGGTTCATACCTTTCCCAAGGTTATTAATTTGGTTTGGTTTGGTTTCTTTGTTTAATGGCATATCAACCTTTGTAGGTTATTTAATGCCAAAGCCATTCTCTTAGAAGAACAGTAGTGGTACTATTTAACCCATAGCTGGGAGGATAAGGGGGTTCATACCTTTCCCAAGGTTATTAATTTGGTTTGGTTTGGTTTGGTTTCTTTGTTTAATGGCATATCAACTCTTTGTAGGTTATTTAATGCCAAAGCCATTCTCTTAGAAGAACAGTAGTGGTACTATTTAACCCATAGCTAGGAGGATAAGGGGGTTCATACCTTTCCCAAGGTTATTAATTTGGTTTGGTTTGGTTTCTTTGTTTAATGGCATATCAACTCTTTGTAGGTTATTTAATGCCAAAGCCATTCTCTTAGAAGAACAGTAATGGTACTATTTAACCCATAGCTGGGAGGATAAGGAGGTTCATACCTTTCCCAAGGTTATTAATTTGGTTTGGTTTGGTTTCTTTGTTTAATGGCATATCAACTCTTTGTAGGTTATTTAATGCCAAAGCCATTCTCTTAGAAGAACAGTAGTGGTACTATTTAACCCATAGCTGGGAGGATAAGGGGGTTCATACCTTTTCCAAGAGTATTTGCCCGAAAGGGAACGTAATAGTGCGACTGGAGTACGAACTCGCGTACTACAATTCCACAGTCCATCGCTTTAATATTATACCATGAGGACACACCCAAATGTTTCCAAGTATTGTTATTTAATACTAATAATTCAATTAAGGCACACAGTTAAAGAGTTTCGAGTATTGCTATTTAATACTTATTATTCTATTCAACATTACCCATTCATTAGAACACAGTTTAATGATTCCATTCAATCAAGCATCAGTTATTTATTTACACACAGTTAAATGATCAAATAGTTCAATTTCTAACTATTCATGTTAGCATAAGTCAACAAAGTTAAATAGTTCCAAGTATTGCGATGTATCACTAACAATTCAATTAAACATCAATCATTTCTTTACACACAGTTAAATGATCAAACAGTTCTATTTCAAACAATTCAATTTAGCATAAGTCGTTTGTCTGCACACACTTTAAATGTCAAAATTCTATTTGACTCATCGATAGAACCCTATCAGGTTCTATCACTCTGGGCCAGAGTGGACCTGGGATTAATGGTAATGAAGGGGTACTACACATTCTCCAAAGCTCCACTGACTAGAGCCTCACCATCAGATGGTTTAAGGTGGTATTCAAGACACTCATTGGAGAAGTCTTACCCATCTGCAGAGATGCAGTCAGTGTATTCTCTAGATCCAGTTGACTAGGGTGCATTGATTCTGTGTGTACACTTCTCTGAGATCTACATTTGTTATATCACTAATATTGAGCACTCTTTACTCACAAATATACCAAACTATGTTGTCAATTATACTTCTAGCAAATTTTTCACATTAGCATCAGCTGGAGGTCTTTCACTGGAGTCTGATTGACAACAAGTCTCCTCAGGTTTCCGGGACTCTTCTCAGTATTCTGGCCAATCTCAGTGAAGCTGTAGTCTGTATGATCTCAATTCTCCCCTTTATTTCCAATTCTTCCTGTTCCTTTTCCAAGCTCTCGGGGACCATTCTGAGTGCACCAGCTAAAATCAGTATTACCTTTATCCTCATATTCCATAGCTTTCTTTATTCTCTGGCAAGGTCCAAGTATTTGTTATCCTTTTGCTTTCTTTGATTTTAACTCTGTCGTCTGCCGGAATGACAAAATTTACAAGACAGCAAATTCTTGAATTCTTGCCCAACTATTTACCCATAGTTAGAAGCAGAAGTGTTGGATTCATATCTTTCCCAAGGGTATTAGCACTATGTGAAATTCAGTCAGCCTCATCCAGGATTTGAACTTGGGTTACTGTGTCCATTTCCTATGATGGTAACCATGACACTATGAAGCTTCCTGTATTTATATTATGTATATATAAATGTTTCTGTATGTGTAAATGAGCTCGTCTTTCTTACCAGTCATTCAGTGTTGGTATATCACGGATATACTAATGCTAATATTAGTAATTGGTGAGTGGGTATTTGATTAATTATCTACCTTACCTCAAATAAACCCAGTATTATTATCATTATTTAATTGTTTAAATATTTAATTATTTAAATATCTATTTGATAAAGTGTTCTTGATTCTTTAGTTGTTTTGTAAAACACTGTTTTAGCTGTTCTTGTCTAAATTGTGTCAATTGGTTTTTGGGAAAGTGAAGATAATGCAGTCAAGATAAGGGTAAGTCTCCTCAACACCTTGAACAATTCCTCAGCACAGGTTTTCTTTATTTAATAAGGGATGTCATTGTTGATCTCAATGGAAAATCACAAGCAGTAAGTAGATAAAACTTCTGTGCCATTAGTCAAATATTCATGGAGAAGGAAAACATGAAACTACAACTCTTACTAACTTGATTGGGTTTTCTCTAAACATTATAGTGTACATACGACACATTTTACTAGTGATTGGCACATAAGAGATATTTTACTACACATTGGTACATAAGGCACATTTTCTCAATCCAATGGTGTATACAACACTTTACAATCTATTGGTACATACGACACATTTTACTAGTGATTGGCACATAAGAGATATTTTACTACACATTGGTACATAAGGCACATTTTCTCAATCCAATGGTGTATACAACACTTTACAATCTATTGGTACATACGACACATTTTACTAGTGATTGGCACATAAGAGATATTTTACTACACATTGGTACATAAGGCACATTTTCTCAATCCAATGGTGTATACAACACTTTACAATCTATTGGTACATAAGATACATTTTTTTCCATTGGTATGTAAGATACATTTTATTATGTATTGGTACATAAGATAGCTTTTACTATCCATTGACACATAAAATACATTTTACTACCCATTTGTACATAAGATACATTTTACTACTTTTTGGTATATAAGATGCATTTTACTAACCTTTGGCACACAAAATACATTTTACTATACATTGGTATGTAAAATACATTTTACTACTTATTGGTACATAAGATACATTTTACTAACCTTTGTCACACAAAATACATTTTACTAACCTTTGGTACACAAAATACATTTTACTATACATTGGTACGTAAAATACATTTTACTACTTATTGGTACGTAAAATACATTTTACTACTTATTGGTACATAAGATGCATTTTACTAATCTTTGGCATGCAAAATACATTTTACTATCTATTCGTACATAAGATACATTTTACTCACTGTGGTCTGTAGTATTATAGTCGTTATTGTGCTAACATATTATGCATTGCTTCACTCATTGTGTCATTTGAAAGCTGCCCATATAAACGCACAACATAATCTACTTTGGGAACTTATGTTTTACAACTTAGAACTGAACTGGTCCATAACACCATGGAAGCTGCCAAAAAGATTTGTTGTGTGAAAGGTGAAGGTGCAATTGATCTCAGTAGGGTAACCAGATGGTTGAAGAAACTTTGCTCGGATTGCAAGAACCTTGATGGTCAGGCAAAGAGCGGTACTATTTACCAACCCCTCCGCTCAGGCAGGATATGACACAAGGTCAATTTTTAAGTGGAGTTTAACAGGTTTGAATTCAGAGTTTTCCTTCTCTTAGACTAGTTACCTAACCAAGGCTGAAGAACCTAGTCTGCCCTACTATTTACCCATAGCTGGAAGGAGAATAATTGGATTCATACCTTTCCCAAGGGTATTAGTGCAATGTGAAATGCAGTCTGTCTCGTCCAGGATTTGAACTCGTATCGCCGTGTTTATTTCCTACGGCGATAACGACTACACCACGGGCACCTCAAAAGAGCGGTAGGCCTAAAATTATGAACTTCAAAGCCGTGCTCTTAGCTGTAGAAGAAAATCTGGTGAGTAGTACCGGCAAGCTTGGCATTTTGCAACCCAATATCAACTCAGCAAAATCATCTGGAGATGCTGAATCTGTAGCATAGGACCAAAAAACGTTGTGTCTAAAAGAAATAAATTCACAGAAAAGAAACACTCAAACCTGGAATCTCAAGGAAGAAAATAGTTGTTGCTTTTATTCTTGGGGATTACAGCGAACTGTAGTTAAAAAGTTTGTTTTATAGCATTCTTCCTCATCTTCTCTTTTTTTTTGTCACTATCAAATGTCTTCTTTCTGTATCTCTCTTTCCTTGCGTAGATAGGAGAGGTTCACCTTCCTCTTCTTAGCGATGACGGCGGCATTGTTATCGTTGGCCTGTTGATACTTATCACATCAGTCTGCTTGCTATGACTGGCTGGGGTATGACATAGGTCGGGGCATCATGCACCTCTGTTGATCCTGTTTGGAAACCTGTCTTGAACTGCTAAAATCTCGCTACTTGATTTTCTTATAAAGCGATTTGATGGATCAGTTCGAAGGTTCCCGGAGGTTTGATGATCACCAGTGAAACAGTAGTGCAGCACGTGAAAGTTCACGCGTGATTATATTAAAATCACGCTTGAACTCTACAAGTCACTCTGCCTGCACGAGCGAGGTTCGTGACACTTTTGATCGTCAGACCTATGTATCCAATGACTGATGACAGCTGATGTGCTCGAACGTTCTCCAACCTTGAGACCACCGCAATTCAATGACAGCACCCTTCCGTATTATTACAAATCATCCCTCATGTTATCAAAATATTACAAAACATTCAACTTACCCTAGTATATATATATATATATATATATCATTGATATCAAGAAAAATCAACAGATATAATCCATTATAAATTTATTTCAACAATCTTCCAAGAGTATTTCTTCAGATGGATAGTAAAAACTTCATTAAAAATTGGTCGCCATCTAAAGTAACACTCTTGAAAGAGTGTGGAAATAAATTTATAATGGATTACATCTGTTGGGTTTTATTGTATATTAATGATATAATTGCTCTGTATTTGAGTTTTTTTAATATATTCTTATATATAAATAGCCATACATTGATCCCTCTATTAGAATATATTGGGGGGTGTCCCCGTGGTGTAATGGTTAAAGCGATGGTCTGCGAAATTGTAGCATGCGAAATCGAACTTCAGTCGCGCTATTACATTCACTTTCAGACAAATACTCTTGGGAAAGGTATGAACCCACCTTATCCTCCCAGCTATTGGTTAAATAGCACCACCACTGTTCTTCTAGGTGAATGGCTTTGGCATTAAATAACCCATGAAGGTTGATATGCCATTAAACAAAAGAAACCAAACCAGAATATATTGATATTATATATTCTGTATGAATTCTTCCTTTTATGTCTACTCTTAGAGTGAAAATCATTTACCATTTTAAAAATTGAATAAATTAAGTAATATCAATGGGTTGCATCTATTTTGAGACATCCTATATATATATATATATATATATATATATATATATATATATATATATATATATCAGTTACACAAACCTACTGAGTAATGAGAAATTTACTTGAATTTACTTGGAGGGGCAATTAGTATAACGGTTATCATCATTGGAAATGGAATCAGCAACCCAAGTTCAAATCCTCAATGAGGCCTTTTGCATTTCTATTTGCACTGATGCACTTTGAAAAGGTATGAATCCATCTGTTCTCAACCAGCTATGAGTAAATAGAAGGGCAGACTGAGTTCTTTCACTTTGATTAGCCAACCAGTCAAATAGGCAAACCCTAAATTCAAACCAGTTTTATTGCACTTAAAATCTGACCTTGAGTCACATCCTGCTCACAGCAGAGAGGTTGAAAAATTACATACAAACATTTTTATAAACTACAAGATCTACATATCAATACCATACTATAATCAATGCATATACATATCAATACATACTTGAATTTTACTTGAGTGATTTGAAAGGGCTTGTCAACTTGACTAATGCCACCATCTTGAAGCTATAGACAATCTGAAGCAATTGAAAATAAGCAAGTAACTGAAATAATCAACTACCTGTTTTCCAATGATTTGTACACCATAGAATTTTAACTCTTATTACTTGGTCTTAATCTTTTATGCTACTGTGTACTTCCAGTCTTCTTCCAAGAAGAAGTCTTTATTTTAAGAACTTGGACCATCTTTTGTAAAGTTTTATACAAATCAGTCATCTTAAAGAAGAATCACCAGCATTTTTACACAGATGCACACACACACACACACACACGCGCGCACACACATGCACAAGCATAAAATACACAGCCTCATGCATATGCGTGTGCATACACAGACACATTGATTATTATATAGTACATTGCATTAATTCTATTAATGGTATTTCTTGACAGTCTGTGAAAGGTTTAAAAAAAGAAATAAACTTGTCTGCATGAAATTCTTTGTACTGCTACCAGAAATGGAATCTGATGTTGTTATTTCTTGATGGCAGACAGTCAAAAGCTATTTAAAGAAACAGGAAATCCATTTAGTTTTGTTTTATATGATACCCAGAATTTTTTTTTTGTATAAAAACATAAAAAGTAAAAGACAAAGTAGAAGATAAAATATAAGAGATCTTCATGTTCATTGATACCTATATGAGTCGGCAAATTTTAAAAAATAATTTTTTCTATATTTAAAAAAAAAGATCAGCTCCCTGTAGGGGGTATTTTCAGCCAGCATAAATAGCCACATTGAATGACAAGCTTCTGAAATTAGTATACCAGTTCACATACCTTGGTAGAAATATCTCATCTACTGAAAGTGATGTCAATAGACACGTAGAAAGTCATGGACTGCCATTGGTCATATGGAAATCAGTTCTCTCCAAGACCAGAATTCTTTAATATTTGTCAGTACAACTGTATGGTTCCACCACTTGGACTTTAACGAAACACTTGGAGAGGAAGCGAGATGTGAACTGCACAAGGATCCTGAATGCTGTTTTGAACAAGTCCTGGAAGCAGCACCACTTAAAACAGCAGTTATACGGTCACTCACCTTCCATCTCAAAAATCATCCAACTAAGACAAACAAGATATGCTAGGCATTGCTGAAGAAGCAGAGACAAACTCATAAGTGGTTGGTTGGCTGTTTGGATTTTATGGCATATCAATCTTTATAGGTTATTTAATGCCAAATCCATTTTTATACAAATAAACAGTTCTATTTCAAACAATTCAGTTAAGCATAAATACACAGTTTAATTGTCAAAAATATTTTATTTCAAGCAATTTAGTTAAGTCAGATAGTTCTTATTCAAGAAATTTAGTTTAGTATAAGTATAATTATTCTTTACACCTAGTTAGATGTCAAAATAGTTCTATTTTGAACAATTCAGTTTAGTGAAAGTACAGGTTCAATGTCAAAAACAGTTCTATTTCAAACAAATCTGTTTAGATTAAGTACGCAGTTTACATGTTCAAACAGTTCTATTTCAAGTAATTCAGTTTAGCTGAAGTACACAGTTTAGTTCTATTTAACCCATAGAGAGGACCCTATCAGGTGCTACCACACCAGGAATGAGTGGACCTGGGAATGATCATGATGAAGGGGTATTCTGGATTCCTCAAAGCTCCAGCATCACTGGAACCTCACCATCATTGTTTAGTGTCATATCTAGGACAATCGTTGGGAGGCGGGGTATTACCCTTCTGCAAAGGTGCAGTTGGTGAATTCTACAACCCCAGCTGACTGTGCAAAAACTCATAAGTGATGTTCTCCTGTGGACTCCTGCACACGAAAACACCAGTGTTTGATGACCAGCAAAAAAACTTGCATCATTGTGCGGACACTAGATGGTGTGTTGAGGATGTCTCAAGAATTATGGTTAATAAAGATGGGTGGTGGGAGAGAGACAGAGTCAAGAAAATTTGTGTGATCAGTATCACTTGACAATGATGATGACAAAATAACCAACCTAAATCTAATGAAAGGATTTGTCATCTAATGAATAATTGACCAGTATTTTATGAAATTTCACTATTACAGTATGTAACAGCTGGTTGGTTGCCGTTTTATGGCATATCAACTCTCATGGGTTATCTAATGCCAAATTCTGTTTTTATTATTTATAAAGGAAGTAAAGTTGGCGACCATAGTCGAGGTTGACCCGAAGGCTCCCTTTTCGATAGCTACTACACCAAGGTGTAGGGGAGGGCACTACTCCTTTCCAAGGATTCCCCCACTTTACGCTTGATCTGTACCTCATAATGCTGAGTGTTAAGCAAGGAGGCATCGAGTAACATTTTTTGAGTCTTTGGTATGACTCAACCTGGGATTGAACCCAGGTCTACCCGGCCATATATATACATATATATAATTTGTTTGTGAATAGTTTATAAGTAACTTTGTTTTTAGAAGAGTTGTTACAGCTCATTTTACAGTTATATAGTTTTTGGTATTGTTGTTTAATATTAATTATTCTTTTTATCACGTATTCCTATCTAATACAATTACCTAGTCAGCTGGGGCTGTAGAATACACCAACTGTTTCTCTGCAGAGGAATAAGACTCCCCCAATGAGTCTCCTGGATATGACACTAAACAATCTGATTGTGAGGTTCTAGTAATGCTGGCGCTTTGGAGAATGTGGATTACCCCTTCATTGCTATTGCTTCCAGGTCCACTGTGGCCTGGAGTGGGAGCACCTGATAGGATCAAATAAAACTAAACATTATACTTATGCTAAACTGAATCGCTTGAAATAGAACTGTTTTGAAATCTAAAGTGTACTTATGATAAACTGGATTGTTTGAAATAGAACTGTTTTTGACATTGAAACTCTACTTACGCTAAACTGGATTGTTTGAAATAGAACTGTTTTTATATTTAATTGTGAGTAAACAAAAACTATACTCATACTAAACTGATTTATTTGATTAGAACTGTTTGACTAAACTGAATAGCTGGAAATTGAAATGTTTTTGACAAACTGTGTACATATGCTAAACTGAATTGTTTGAAATAAAACTGTTTATTTGAATAAAAATGGATTTGGCATTAAATAACCAACAAAGGTTGATATGCCATAAAACCCAAACAAATAAACAAACATATATATCTAATACAAGTAATCAATAATAATAATAATCCTTAGTAAATGTGTTGTAGAAAAGAGATCATACTCTTATGTATAGAATGAACAATTCTTTTTTGTATAAGTCAGTATATCTTCTAAAATAGGATGGAAACGTTTTACCTTCTTCTGAACAATACTTAAATTCTGTAATAGAATTTGTGATTGATACTGCTGTGAAAGAACTCAAATTTCTTCTTTCATTTGATTTCTTCTGTGTCACAACTTTTAATAACATAAATCTTTTTGGAACTGTTCTTGCTGTAGTCTCTGATTTTCTAATGGTACCTTTTAGCTTTTGATAAACACTTTCATTATCACAAATAATTCTTTCATTTTTCAAAAACAGCAGTTTTCACTCCATGTCAGTAGAGAGTTCAAATCTTGTTACCACTATTGTAATGTTACTGGTGTAGGTTATTGAAATAATAACTCAAAACATAACTTACAATGAAAAGGGATTATTTTACAAGATGTACAGAGATGTGTTAACAGAGGTATAGTCTCGCTAGGAAGACAGTGTATTTATCTGACACTCCACTATGTTGGAATAAGGCACAAAGCTGTTTTATAGTAGGGGCCTCACAGAGATCAAAACCCATATGAGGCAAAGGCAAAAATTCTTAGCCTCATCAGCTTTCCCCTAATGGCACATGTGAGGCACCAAGCAATGAACTTACGCCTGCAAAGGGGGTAAATCCCACAGGGATGGCCCCTTGTGGCCAAGTGATCTTTGCTTGATGGCGGTTCGACATTTCACCATGTCAGAATATAGCCCCTTGAAGCCAAGTGATCTTTGCTTGGATGGAGGTTCATCCTTGCTGGGAAGACAGGGTATTTATCTGATGCCTCACCATGTCAGAATATAGCCCAGGGTCATTTTATTGTGTGGGCCTCACAAAGGCCAAAACCCATGCAAGGCTGGGGAAAAATTCTTGGCCCTATCAGCATTCCCCTAATGGAGAGCCTCAGGCACCAAGCAAGGAACTTACCCCTTAGCAGAGATACAGTCGGTGCATTCTACAGCCCCACCTGACTGGACTGGCTGAAATTTGATTCACTGGAAAAGTAAAATTTGTGAGGAGATTACAAAATTATATCAATTTTTCTGAAACACTCTCTACATCTCAAATGATATCAAATTTTTTGAAATACCTTTTATATTGACATCTTATAGAATTTATTTGTAGATACTGTTCAAATCCAATTGTCAATAGACTTTTCAGCATATTTAACTACTTTTAGAACTTTATATTTTAACAGGATGTGAGGAAATAACTCAAAATTCAATGTTTAATGTTTAATGTTTTTCTTTTCATGTATGGAAATGCCATTTGCCATGTAGCAACCTGAGAGAATTATCTCCATTTGTTCTAGACTTTATAAATGCAGAGGCAACCGTATTTTTGAAGAAATACCAAATGATGAATCAGATAGGATTATACTTTGAAATAACTGTTTCTTGAGAAAGGTGGAATTTCAAACCATGTTTACTTCTGTACCAAGTGGACTGCCCGAGCCCAGAGGTTCTACCAAAAATGCATTCCAGTCAACCCTGCCAATAATGACACCTATGCAACAATCGGACACCCCATGAGAGGCACTTATATACCATTGTGTCTTTGATGCATACAATGCATTTCATCAGGTTTTTCCCTTGAGCTCAATCCAGATTACTCCTGTACAACATTGCAGGCCCAAAATAACTGTCTGTTTCTCATAGACCCTTTCCGGCATGCAAGGGAAGGTTGGTTGTTAGGGTGTTTGGGTTTTATGGCCTATCAACCCTTGTTGGTTATTTAATGCCAAATCCATTTTTATACAAATAATCAGTTCTATTTCAAACAATTCAGTTTAGCTAAGTACACAGTTTAATTGTCGCAAACATTTCTATTTCAAGCTATTCAGTTTTGTCAAACAGTTCTAAATCAAACAATTTAGTTTAGTATAAGTATAGATTTTGTCCACACACAGTTAAATGTCAAAACAGTTCTATATTAAACAATTCAGTTTAGCATAAGTACAGTTTCAATGTCAAACATAGTTTCATTTCAAACAATTCAGTTTAGTATAAGTATAGATTTTGTACACACACAGTTGAATGTCAAAACAGTTCTATTTTAAACAATCCAGTTCAGCATAAGTACAGTTTCCATGTCAGAACAGTTCTATTTCAAACAATTCAGTTTTGCTTAGTATGGTCAAATTTCAATTTCTTGAACCATTCTCATTAGATCACCTTTCCCACCCAGTCATATCTCATCTTGTACTCATTTTGTGCAAGTTTGCTGCATTCACTTATAATTTGTTTTGTCTTTGTTACCACATAACCCACACCTGCTATCTTGTAGCTTTATAAGTTTTATTATTATTATTATTATTATTTCATTTTATGTATTTCACACCCCCATTAACTGGTGGTCCTTTACTGGAGACAGCAAGTCTCCTGAGGTCTTCAGGACTCATCTGTAATTAGTATTACTGTCTCCCTCATGTTCCATGTTTTTTTTTAGTTCTTTGGCTCGATCCAAGTATTTGACTATCATTTCCCTTTTTTAAAAAATTTCACTTTGTGGTACCCAGAATGACAAAATCCCCTAGATGACAAGTTCTTTTTTCTTGTTAATTAACACTATGTCTGGTATTCATACTGAGGTAAGGTGATCCATTTGTATCTCAAAATTTCAGATAATTTCATACCTCTCATTCTCAAGAATGGATTCTAGTTTGTGCATATACTGTTTGTTGGTTTGGTCAAATTTCAATTTCTTGCACAATTCCCAGTGGATCACCCTTCCCACCCAGTCATGCCTCATTTTGTATTCCTTTAGTACTAGTTTACTGCATGTACTTATATGATTAATTGTTTCATCTCTGTCTCCACATAACATACGGTTGCATACTATCAATTTTTGCTTCAATATAATTGGTTCTTTTGGTATTGTTTTGAGCTACTATAATAAAAGAGTCAGTTTATCTCTTGAGGTTTCGTTTTCATAACTATGTCCTGGTTTTCTCATGTGTAAGCTTATCCATTTGTCACTTGAATTATCCATATAGTTGTTTTTCTTCCTATTTTTGTTTACTAGTTTTTGTTGCTTTTCTACTTGTTCTTATGTTACCATTAACATTACGAGCAGCTGTTTTTTTTTAGTCTATCTTTAATGCATTCCTCAAGTCCTTTTATTGATGCATCTATACAATCCTCAATGCTGGAGAATTCCCGATGACGTATTTCCTCAAAACTGACTGAGAATAAAACATCATCATCAAGTCACACTGCCTGCACAGATTTCCCTGACTCTCTGTCTCTCCATCTTTCCCTATCATCCATTACTTCTGGCAGGTCTTCCATACGACATCCTGTGTCCGCACTGAGCGAATGTAAATAAGTTCTTATTGGTCAGCCAACATTAGTGTGTCTATGTGTAGGGGCCCATAGAAGAACCTCACTTTTGAGTTCATCCTTGCTTCTCCACTAGTATCTCACATGTATATATATATATATTATTCTGTTTCACTTGAATTCATTACTTATAATCGCTCTTAAGAGATGACATCAACAAAAATAACACATAATAACAAGGCAACAAAAATAAATCAATTTAGTTGTAGAAACTTTTTTGATTGGTTGAAGTTTGTTTTGAAAGTTATGCTTATTGTCACATGGTGTCCCCCTGAGTGAGAAGAAATAAGATTTCTACTAATTCCTCTGTATTCGAATTAACAGTAGCAAACGGTCAAAGAATGACCGTTATGAGAGATAATGCAGGTCAAAGTAAAGAATGTGGGTCAAGCTAACAGATGTTTGTACTTGGTGACCTGATGGGTAAAGAATGGGATACGGGGTGACATATAGTAGCCCTAACGAATCGCCTGATCAGGGAGAAGAAGAGAGAAGCCAAATGATTGGCTGGAGCCCTAGGGTGGAAGTGGGAGCTCCTTCCATCAGCAGAAGTAGGGAGGAAGAAAATTAGTCTTGAATGAGGCATCGTTGTGACCAGATGGGGTGAAGCGCATGCCAAGACTCCGGGAAAAGAAAGACGGAAATATCTTGGACAAGTAAGAAAAAGAAACCCTACTTTCAAGCCAGACTCCAAAAATAAAATAAATGCCATCAACCCGAGAATAAAGAAAAAAAAAGGAGAAAGAAAAATGCTCTCCAAAGGAAAGTCGTCTAAAGATAAGTAGACTTTAAAACTGTTTCTCCCTATAACCAAGTATATATCCTCTCTCTCTCAAGTTGAAGAAAGACTAAAAACGAAAGAAAAGAGAAGAAAGACATTTGTGTTCACGTACTATTCATTTATAATATAGCCGACACGTTAAAGATGTGTATCTATGTGTTGTAAAAGATTGATGCATTTTAATGTTCCCACGTGCTCAAGTCGTTCTTTGTATCGTCTACTACCAATTTGTTATTTCATGTTTCTTTTTCAACTTCTATTCGCCTTATGTTATGCTCGCTTAAAATTGTCCTATAAATTCCTTTAAAATTCTTATATGGGAAACCGGAGTTGTCAACGACTATAATTAATATTATTACTTCTAAACCTAGAGGTCCATATCTCCCATTGTTCTAGGGTAGGAAGACCCAGTGGTCTTGGTGGGTGTGTGTGTAGTGTGAAATTTGGAAACCCCTTGCCAACGGCGGTCAGTCTAGCCATAAATTAATCCCCCACATAATATGCCAGTTCCTATATGCCCGAGGAAAAAACTCTGAACTAGGACTTATTCTACAAGGGATCAAGTGCCAGTCTGCCCCGTCTTCACATGTGTGAAAAGTAGAGTCCCGTTTTGGGATTCTAGTAAATTTGCCGTCACACTTATAAATATGCAAAGATTTAAAACAACTCAGTTGACTTAACTATGAATTTAATCTAAGGTTTGTTGGCGACTATAGTCAAAGGTGATCCAAAGGCTCCCGTTTCAATAGCTACATTACCAAGGTGTAGGGTAGGGCGCTACTCCTTTCCCTGGATTCCTCCACTTTACCCTTGATCCATACCTTATAATGCTGAGTGTTAAGCAAGGCAGCATCAAGTACCATTTTTTGAGTCTTTGGTATGACTTGAACTGGGATTGAACTCCAGTCTCCCAGACCATTGGCAAACACTCTACTCATTAGACCAATAATAACAGTTAATTATCTTTTGTTCCATTGACAAGGTTATATTTGCTTACCCAGCTATATATTTTTCTATTTTTCAGGACATTGTGGCTCTCCATTCAATTTTACCCTGACATCTTTTGGGTAAATAGAAGGGCAGACTGATTTCTTTAGCTTTTGGTATAGCAAACAGTCTAGAAGGAAAATTGAATACAAACTAGTATCTACATATTTATATATCTACAAACTAGTATCTACAAACTATGTATCTACATATATCTGTATTTACCTAATCTCTTTAACAGTTAGCAGGGCATGATACAAGTACTTTGTATCATGCCCTGCAAGCTGTTAGAGAGATTGGGTAAATACAGATATATATAGATACATTTGATCCATGAAGGCAAATTTTCTACTATTTGTTGTTGCCCACTCACTATTCCGTTACTCCCTTGTTTTGTTTTAATCATTTTTTTGTATAACTGAACATATTTTTGTTCATAGGGAATTTTGAGAAATAAATGAAGCATCAAACATTATAATTTTACCAATCAAGTCTATTTCAGCAAGTTTCAATGAAATCTTTGCTGATGGAATAAGTATCTTATATATATATATATATATATAGTTTATCACAAAAGTGAGTACACCTCTCACATTTCGGCAGATATTTAAGTATATCTCTTCATGGGACAACACTGACAAAATGACACTTTGACACAATGAAAAGTAGTCAGTGTACAGCTTATATAACAGAGTTAATTTATTTTCCCCTCAAAATAACTCAAAATATAACCATTAAAAGCTAAAGCCCTGCCTACAAAAGTGAGTACACCCCTAAGAAACTACAACCCTAAATGTCCGAATTGAGTACTGTTTGTCATTTTCCCTCCAAAATGTCATGTGACTCATTAGTGTTACTAGGCCCATGTGTGCATAGGGAGCAGGTGTGTTCAAATTTGTAGTGCAGCTCTCATACTCTCTCATACTGGTCAGTGAAAGTTCCAACATGGCACCACATGGCAAAGAACTCTCTGATGATCTTAAAAGACATGTTGTTGTGCTACATGAAGATGGCCAAGGCTACAAGAAGATTGTTAACACCCTGAAACTGAGCTGCAGCACAGTGGCTAAGATCATCCAGCGTTTTAAAAGTGCAGGGTACACTCAGAACAGGCCTCGAGTAGGTTGTCCAAAGAAGCTGAGCGCATGTGCTGAGTGTCTTTGAAAGATCGGTGTAGGAGTGCTGTCAACATTACTGCAGAGATTGAAGAGATGGGGGGTCAGCCTGTTAGTGCTCAGACCATACACCGCACTCTACATCAAATTGGTGTGCATGGCTGTCAAGAAAGCCTCCAAACAGTTTGCTAAAGACGTATCAACAAAGCACATGGATTACTGGAACCATGTACTATGGTCTGATGAGATGAAGATTAATTTGTTTGGTTCTGATGGCTTCAAGTATATGTGGCAGCGACCAGGTGAGGAGTACAAAGATAAGTGTGTCATTCCTACAGTCAAGCATGGTGATGGGAATGTCATGGTCTAAGGCTGCATGAGTGCTGTTATTTCATTGAGGGAAACATGAACTCCAACATGTACTGTGAAATACTGCAGCAGAGCATGATCCCCTCCCTCCAGAAACTGGGTCACAGGGCAGTGTTCCAGCATGACAATGACTCCAAACACACCTCCAAGACAACCATTGCTTTACTGAAGAGGCTGAGGGTAAAACTGGCCAAGCATGTCTCCTGACTTGAACCCAAAAGAACATCTTTGGGGGATCATCAAGTGGAAGGTGGAGGTGTGCAAAGTCTCAAATATCTGCCAGCTCTGTGACGTCGTCATGGAGGAGTGGAAGAGCATTCCAGTGGCTACCTGTGAAGCTCTGGTAAACTCCATGCCCAGGAGAGTAAAGGCAGTTCTGGATAAGGATGGTGGCCACACAAAATATTGACAGTTGACATGGTGCATGTTAATATTGACAACTTTCTCTAAGGGGTGTACTCACTTTTGTTGGCAGGGCTTTAGCTTTTAATGGTTATATTTCGAGTTATTTTGAGGGGAAAAAGTGATGTACTCCAATGGACCCCCACATATGGCCGTGCGAAAGCAGGACGACCAGCTCAAACTTACATACAGCAACTATGCGAGGACACAGGATGTAATCCTGAAGACCTGCAGGAGGCGATGAGTGATAGGGAAAAGTGGCGAGAGATGGTCAGGGATATCCGTGCTGGCAGCACAACATGATGATGATGATGATATAAGCTGCACACAGACTACTTTTCATTGTGTCAAAGTATCATTTTGTCAGTGTTGTCCCATGAAGAGATATACTTAAATATCTGCAGAAATGTGAGAGGTGTACTCACTTTTGTGCAAAACTATATACATATATAAATATAATTCAGTAGACGTATATATAAATTTAATTCAAGCTTTAATTACAGTTAATTTTCTTTAATTCCATTGACAAGATCATATTAGCTTATCTTTGCATATTTTTCAGGATACACCACTGGTGTATATTATCATATCACTTGCATAGTATCCATAAAAAATGATAGGTGAGTAACAGATTGATTGGAACTTTTGCCTGAGATTGGTGTAGTATCTGTGTGCTCATCCTAACTTAGTATTTCCAAGTTAATTTTACCATGCTCTTTTTATGTATCAGAAGTCTAGTATAGTGACAATGCCATTTGCCTGCTGGCCTTTTAGCATGGACTTTGAATCAGTGTTGAAATGATGTGTTTGTTTTAGCATAACAGAATTAAGAGACAGAGAAACAAGGAATCATTCATAAAAAGTCACACTGTTAAGTGCACATGCATGGGTGTATATATATATATATATATATTTGTTTGTTTTAATGTAACAGAAGTTATATAGAATTTCTATAGAAGCAAATAAATATACAGAAAAGTTCAGACTGTTAAATGTATGTATTTACCAACCCCTCTCCATGAGCAAGGTGTGACACAAGTTCAATTTTCTAAGTGGAACAGGTTTGAATTCAGAGTTTTCCTTCTTCTACACTGGTTGCCATACCAAAGTTAGAGTCTGCCTGCCCTACTCTTTACCTGGTGGGAATATAGTTAGATTTCTACCTTTCTCAAGGGAATTAGCTCTATACAAAATGCAAACAACCTCAACCAGGATTTGAACTTGAGTCACCGTGTTCATTTCCTATAATGATAAACATTACATCATAGACATCACCTATAAACCACAAGCAGCTCTTATGCATGTATGCATATATATTTGATACGATGATTAATTTTTAAACTTAAAGGATACAAATAAATGCATTTTGTGGGAAATGGAATCGGTAATGTGCTTTTAAATTCTGGATGGGGCTATTTGTGATTCATTTTGTGCTAATACACTTAGGAAAGCCTAAATCTATCATTTCTATCCTCAGCTATAGGTAAATAGTAGGTTAGACTGTATCCTTTAGCTTTGGTTAGGCAACCAGTCTAAGAGAAGGAAAACCCTGAATATTTTAATATTTCAATATTTGCCTCTAACTAATGCTGATTTTTATCAGTATTAGAACCAATTTAACTCTCTTAATAATTCACAGCTTAAAAATACTTTATTATTTTTATAAAAGAGCTGCCATGCTCATTAGCCAATTTAATCTCGGTTAATATTATAGCCATTAGTGCCTAATAATTATTCTATTACTGTTATTATTATTGATTATTATTATCATTGTTATCATTAATATTATTATTATTACTACGTTGTTATATTGTAACTATATTCCTACCACTATCCACAAAAAATGAGATATTCTGACTTAAATTCACCCATTTTGATATCATGAACTTCATTCTACTATTATTCCCATTTCTATTCAAGACCAATATCATATTAGTTTAAACCTATTTTTGTGTTGGCATTTGAATACTTGTTTGTTTCTTTAATTTAGTAACCGTCTAGTGGCTTTGTATTTAATTATAGTTATTTTTACCTCCAGGCATAAGTTACATCTATTATTGAAGCTCTTTGCCTTTGAAGATTTCTTAATAAACTTCCACTTTATTTGTGGAGTTAATCCACACTCTTTTAAATTCCAAAACCGCTTTGATAGAACTGTTTAATTTCTGAGCAGTGGATTGGTGAAGGAATGTCTATGGTTATACAATCTCTATTTCCAATTCCCCATGGATATACCAATGTAAACTTTCTATCATTACTATTTTCCATAAGGAAAATGTTAGCTTGGTATACCACATTTTTGGAATTGCACCTTCCACCCTTGGGCCATTCTTCTTTGTTTCCACAATTACAATGTTATATATGTGTCCTCTTATTCTCCATATGTGATTTATCCACTAGTTTTCTGTTCCAGTTATATATAATTTTTGAAATATTATCAGTGCAGGAGTAACTAATTTTTACAATGTGTAGAAGTCACTGCTCTAACGTGCAGAATAAACAAGAATAATAACATTTACTGGCTCAGCGGCCCCAGCTAGCATCCGGCTGGCAGACAAAAAGTAGAACGGGCAGTAACTCAATACCGAACCTGTAACACCTGAAACATGACTGATGCAAGCCAGTGAATATATACACTAATATCCCCACTCACTGGCCCAGCAACTAATCACTATCCAGGGAATAGACTTGGCCATCTTTGAATAGTGGAACGTCCCAATGTCCATATAATGTCAGTCAACACATAATTCATTACTATGCATGTGAGCACTGACTCATTGCTACTGAGCCTTTGATAGAATTTCAACACAGTGTTTCTATAAAAGATTTTGCTGAACAGGTTGTCTCTATGAAAGTGCATATCTATTAAGTTGAAGAAGTACCTTCCTTTATTAATAGTAGAAAATTTACAGAAAAGGGAATTTAATCAGACTACCTTTGTTTTTCAATTCTTACTGTTTCCATCTCCCATTCAAAAACTACAATTTATATAACTGCTGTTTCTGTTAATTGTGTTGTATCATTCAGTGGCTCCATTTAACCATTGGTACATGTATTCTAGTTTTGGCAGGAGTCCGCTATCTTCCAGACCTCATTATATGTCCTCTTATTTTCTTTGAAAATGTTTTTGCTGGACGATAACCTATTTATCCTTAAATTAACTGCATCTGGTATTTGTTTGAATATTGATCAAGGGTGGTTGTCAGTAGTATGTGGTTGTTCTAGCTAAATGGTTTGAATGTGTTTTTCTCTAAGTCAAATGTGATGTCCAGGAAATTCATGATTTTCAGGTTAGGAGTTATTTCAATATTTAACTCTAGTAAATTGAAGGCCATTATGATTTTCTAATGTATTTTTGATATTTTGGGGATGAAGATGAGGGCATCATCTTTTTTTTTACAAAGGAGCAAAGTTTGTGGATCTCACTTTACATTTTGTAAAAAGCCATCTGAAGAGGCAAGCCGACTATGCGGCTTGTCAAAATCAATTTATAATGACACAATGAGGTGTCCGTGGTGTAATTGGAGGTGCCCGTGGTGTAATGGTTATCATCAGAGGAAATGGACACGGCGACTCGTGTTCAAATCCTGGACGTAAATGATTGCATTTCACATAGCACTAATACCCTTGGGAAAGGTATGAATCCAATTATTCTCCCTCCAGCTATGGGTAAATAGTAGGACAGACTATGTTCTTCAGCCTTGGTGAGGCAACTAGTCTAGGAGAAGGAAAAACTCTGAATTCAAACCTGTTAAACTCCGCTTAAAAATTGACCTTGTGTCATATCCTGCCCGAGCAGAAGGGTTGGTAAATAGGATAATCACACAATGACAGTCCATAGAGTTTTCTTTTAATTCATTTTTCAGGCATATATATATATATATATATATATATATATAAGAGAAAAAAAAGATAAATAAGAAAAGTATGAAAAAAGGGATCAATGCTACAATATAAGTAAAGTAAAGTTGGCAACTGTAATCGAGGGTGACCCGAAGGTTCCCTTTTTGATTGCTACTACACCAAGATGTAAGGGAGGGCACTACTCCTTTCCCTGGACTGCTCCACTTTACCCTTGATCCTTACCTTATAATGCTGAGTGTTAAGCAAGATAGCATCAAGTACCATTTTTTGAGTCTTTGATATGACTTGACCTAGGATTGAACCCAGGTCTCCTAGGCCGTTAGCGAACACTCTATACTTGCTTCAATGGTAGAACAGGTCTAAAACCTAAAATATCCAAATTTGTGCAGTATCTTAGTCTGATAATTAAAGTTTCATATGGATCACACAATGATCAAACAGAAATGAGAGAAAAAGCTGTGAGTCAACAATTTTTTCTTCTTTTAAACAACTTTTTTTTAAACAGTGGTCATTTTTTCTTTGATGATTGTGCAAGCCACATGAAACTTTGAGTAACAAACTCAAAGATTGGTTCATTTTTTCTTTTAATGGCTTATCAACTTTCATGGGTTATTTAATGCCAAAGCCATCCATGTAGAGGGAATAAAGGGTTTCATACCTTTCCCAAGGATATTAGCCTGAAAGTGAATGTAAAAATGTGATTGGGGTTCAAAGTTGCTCATGATCATGTTCCAGTTCAGCATATTACATACTATGCCATGAGGACGGATTCCAACCAAGACTAAAAGAGTACATAATTTGGATAATTTAGGATATATTTACATGTATATATATATATGTGTGTGTGTGTGGAGAAGCAGTTGCCTTAATAGACCTTTATTAAAAAGCCATTCACATTTACTTGAAAAGAGCTCACCAGTGGATTATCAAATACCTACCAATTGCAACAACACCTGTCACACCTGTAGAAAAAAATGCAATTCAGTTGGAGGGCTTAAAAAGCATATTAGAATAAATAAAAATTGTGTAATAACAGTTTCTCTTAAGACTAAATCTTTAGGTGTCAAATTTATGCAAATGACTTTAAAATTTGTGCTGGATTAAAAAGCCATAGCGATTCATGACAGGGACAGTGGTAGTCATATTTCAATTCAAGTTGGCAGCCATCATATATATATATATATATATATATATATGCTACATTTTCTCTTTTAAGCATCAGTCAATCAAACATACACATATATATTCTCCTTTCTTGTCAGCAGTGAATATTAATCACAAAGACCAAACATTATTCAGTGAAAATTTCAAATTAGAATCCATCTAATAATTATATGTTGGGTTACAGACTTATTGATCCCCCTTCATATCTATCTATCTATCTATCTATCTATCTATCTCCAGCACAATCAGTTGAGGCTGTTGAATACACCGATTGCATCTCTGCAGAGGGGTGAGACCTCCCCACAATTAGTATCTTGGATATGACATTAAACACTATGATATTGGGTCTTCAGTGATGTTGGAACTTTGAGGAGTGTAGAGTACTCCTTCATTGCCATCACTCCCAGGTCCATTCTGACCTAGAGTAGTAACGCCTGATAGGGTCCTATCTATGGATCAAATAGAACTGTTTGACATTCAAACTACAAACAAATGACTTATGCAAAATTGGATTGTTTAAAATAGAACTGTTTGATCATTTAACTGTGTGGAAACAAATGACTGATGTTTAATTGAAATGTTAGTGATATATAACAATACTTGGAGCCATTAAACTGTGTGCAAACAAATGAGGAATGTTGAAAAGAAGAATTAGTGTTAAATAGCAATACTTGTAACCACTTCACTGTGGTTACAAATATTGTAATGAATTAATTAAAAGTAAATGGAATTATTCATGTTAGATGGTGGTACTTCAAACCATATAATTGTGTGCAAAAGAAAAGAGCTTAGGCTCATTTAAAAATATTATCAACAAAATGTGTTTACAATACATATATAATTATTATATATTTATAAAAAGGATTTGTCATTAAATAAACCTCAATGTTTGATATGCCATGAAACCAAACCAAACCAAACCAAACCAAACTAAATCAGACCAAACTAAACCTATCTATCCTCTTTATGTTCATATCTATCTATCTATCTATAACCTTTTTGTTTCTATCTATCTATCTATCTATCATGTTTTTGTTTATATTTATCTATCTATCAATCTATCTATTAAAGATACAAATTAATGTTCGGTGCTGAGTTTCTATCAATTTCTTGCAATTTTCATATTGAGGAATTTATGTTAATTTTTTTCATCAAGACACTATACCTTGATTCTTGCTGTATGAAACATTTACCATCAGACGGCACTGGCCGCCTGTTTCCCCGTCTTTGAGAATGATATTGATCGATCTGTCATTTGAGACAGAGCTCCTTCACAGTAATATGATATAAAATAATACAATATAACGTAATGTAATACAGGATGATATCATGCAAGGCAATATACATACCATTACACATAAGCATTGAGGATGCACATACAAGAAATGCACTAAATGTTACACAAAGGCACCACCATAAAAATTTTTTCCAAAATGTAATAATAAATGCCTAAATATATATATATATATATATGTATATATATATATATATATATATATGGGAAAAACTGGAAATAAATCCAACAGTATGAAAATGTACCGAGATGAAAAAAACAAACAATGTCTTCAGAGGAGGATTTTATTTATAGAATTATCTGCCAACATTAAATGTTACAGTTTTTAGACCTTCATAACTCACACACTCTAACAAAGGTCTAAAAACTGAAACATTTAACGTTGGCAAAAAAATTCAGTAAATAAAATCATCCTCTGAAGACATTGTTTATTTTTTTCCTCTTAGTACATTTTCAGATGTATATATATATATATATATATATATATATATATATATATATATATATATATATATGCACATGTGTGTGTGTGTGTGCATATATATATATATATATATATATATATATATATATATATATATATATATACACAAAATGTATGTGTCTATATATATATATATATATATATATATACAGATATATATGTAAGTATGTATATATATATGTATGTATGTATGTATACAGATATATATGTATGTATAAATATAAGTATATATATGTGTGGAAATGTATGTGTGTTTATATATATATATATATATATATATATGTATGTATACAGATATATATATATA
Organism: Sepioteuthis lessoniana; assembly: GCA_963585895.1. Lineage (NCBI taxonomy): Eukaryota > Metazoa > Mollusca > Cephalopoda > Myopsida > Loliginidae > Sepioteuthis > Sepioteuthis lessoniana. Next base: position 61,823,081 of record OY757908.1, read on the forward strand.
TATGTATAAATATGTATGTATATGTGTTTATATACATATATATATATATGTGTGTATGTATGTATGTATGTATACAGATATATATGTATGTATAAATATAAGTATATATATATATATATATATATATATATATATATATATATGTATATATTATATGTGCATGTGTGTGAGGAGAGGTATGCATATTTATTATTTCAGATGGATGCTAGGAAAATTTAAAAAAAACAGTAAAAGTATGCAGAAAGTCTTTTAGAAGACAAACAGACATTTTATAATTTAATTTTGCAAAAATGTAATATATGTGCATATGTCAAAAATGTCCTGAGTGTAATGCACAGAAATATATGTTTTTAGTGTATGCATGGGTGTATGTGTGTGTCAATAAATGTGACAGATGAAGATAGGCGACATTTTTGAGAAATCGTAAATAAATTACTCTGTAGACAAATTTTCTTCAGCAATCAAATACATGCCAAAATATTATATTCAGAATGTAACTATCATACTCTTTACCAATCAATCAATCAATCTCTCTCTCTCTCTCTCTCTCTCTCTCTCTCTCTCTCTCTCTCTCTCTCTCTCTGTATATATATATATATATATATATATATATGAGTGTACGTGTTTGTATGCATGTGCCTCTGTATTTATATATAAGTGTATGTATATTGTGTGTGTGTGTATATATATATATATATATATATATATATATATATATATAAGTGTGTGTATGTGCATGTGTGTATGTCAATGGTGCACGGACATATAATTATTCTTCAATTTAAAATATATTACATTATGTATATTACATTATACAAATCAAATTTCTATCTTCTTCAAAAGCTATATGTGTGTGTGTGTGTGTGTGTGTGTGTGTGTGTGTGTGTGTGTGTGTGTGTGTGTTTACATATGACATATGTATATGGGAATATATGCACACATAGGTTGATGTTACATATAAAACCTATGAACCTATATGTAGACACGCACACACACACACACACACATGCACGCACATAAGTTCATGCACATATAAATATATATACAAATATATGAATACACACAAGTATGATGGGTGTTTCACAATTGTTAAAACAAATCAACAGCCTTTCAAGTCTTCCTTGTTAGCTTTATTCTCTCTTTTTTTAGAATTATAACAGGGAAATAGTTAATATTTTTATATATTTAATCAAATACAGCAAAATCATGTCTTGGACGATGGAACAGAAAATCTTTTTTGTGAAGACATATCACAAGATTGTTTATGTAAGATGCCGATGGAAGTTCAATTTGAACATATTTTCAAACAGGCATTAGTTTTTAAAGTTGATCAAGAACTTTGAAGTTAATGGTACTTGTGAAGATCATAGGGCAACAGGTTATTCCCTTTCAGGGCTTCCACTCACACAGGAGAAATGTGTATACATTATCAACAACTTTGCCTGCTACATTCAACAATGCCTTCAACTGAACAGTGGATATCTGGGGCTCTTCTTCACATTCTTGGTTTATATTTGAAATTAAATGGTTGCTGATCCTAAATTGTTATCTTTTTACCTTTCAATTATTTTAATTTTTGTAACTTTATCATTTGCTGTCCTTGGTTTGTGCCAGATCATTTTGTTTCAAAGATTGTAAAACAAATTGTTGTTGTGGACTAGCAAATCATACCTTTCTTCATTAGTTGGTAAACTGGTCCATGACAAATTATTTACTGCTGGTTCGAGCAGTTGACGAAGAGCAATACTTTGGAGACAGGATTGCTGCCCAAAACAATGCTATAAGGACTAGGTCAAAGCAAGAATAGATAAGATGCAACAAAATAGCAAATGTAGGTTTTGTGGGGATAGAGATGAAACAATCAATCACATAATAAGAGAATGCAGCAAATTAGTGCAAAAAAAAATATTTGGCATTAAATAATCTACAAGGATTGATATGCCATAAAACCCAAACAACCAACCATAAAAAACATGACAGCAACATTTAAGTAATTTTTCAGTTGCCTTGTACTATGAAACACTTCTTGTTCCTCTTTATGTTCTTGTGGGGAGTCTGTGTGGTGTAGTGACTAATGCACTGGACTATGACATGATAGTAAACAAGTCTGAATACCAGTCATAGTACTACACTCATGTTTGAACTAATCATCATCATGATGTCGCGCCGCTAGCACGGATATCCCTGACTCTCTCTCGCCACTTCTCCCTATCATTTATCGCCTCCGGCAGGTCTTCAGACTTACATCCTGTGTCCTCACATAGTTGCTGTATGTAAGTTCGTGCTGGTCATCCTGCTTTTGCACATCCATATGTGGGGGCCCACAGGAGTACATCACTTATGAGCTCGTCCTTGCTTCTCCAGCAGTGTCCTGCATGTCTGGTTTGTCTAACTTGTATAGTTTTCGTGATGGGGGGCAAGTGTCCGTATAGTTGGTGTCTTGTGGGGTGTTGTCACCAGGACTTGTTCAATACTACTCTCAACATTCTTGTGTAAATGTGGTTTGAGTACGAGTCAGTACCATTACTGTCCTTCCACAAGGATGGCTTTGGCATTAAATAACCTGTGAAGGTTGAAATGCCATTAAACAAAGAGCTCAAACCAAACTTCATTATCTAAAACAGATCTATTTGAAACCAAGCAGATACAACCACTTTGTGTTTGAGTGGGCCTGGGAGTAATGACAATGAGGAAGTGACTTCACTCTCCTCAAAGCATAAGAACTGGAGCCTTTCTACCAGATGCAGTTTAGTGTCATATCAAGGAATATTCGTCATACCCTTGGGAAAGATATGAACACCCTCATCCCTCCAACAATGGATTAACTAGCACCACTACTGTCCTTCTACAAGGATGGCCTTGGACTATTTGCTTAAAAATGGCTTTGGCATTAAATAACCTACAAAGGTTGATATGCCATAAAGACCAACCAACCAACCAACCAATCATGCTGTACTTCATTTGAAAATGTGAACTTGTGTTGAACCTTGCTTATGGCAGCAGGATTGGGTATATATACGTATTTACTCAACTCCTTTACACAAGCAGGATGTGACACAAGGTCAGTTTCTTAAATGAAGTTTAACGGGTTAGAATTTAGATTTCCTAAATTCTAGACAGGTTGTCCTATCAGTGTTAAAGAGCACAGTCTACCCTACTATTCACCTATAGCTGGAGGAAGAATTATTGGATTCATACCTTTTCCGAGGATATTAGCACTATGTGAAATGACATCAGCCCTGTGCAGGATTTGAACTCAGGTCAGTGTGCTTATTTCCTATGATGATAACCTTTACACTATGAGTGCCTCCAATATCTATTTTGATACATATACACTGGACATCTATGACAGCAGAAAAACCAATAGGTCTAAATATGCACATTGGAAAAGTTGATCATGTCCAATTCAGTTTTTCATCAATGGAAAGAAGATTGAGGAAGAAGATGTATACATTTATCATGAGCAGCTTGATTTCTTTTAAATAAATTTAAATACTACTTCATGGAAGTAAATAAAGGAAAAGAATCTGACTGTATGGAGAATCGAAAACAAAGTAATCCAAAAGTGTTGAATTTATTACAAAGGAAAGTCAATGTTAGAACTTTCCAGTTTTAATGAACCTTCATCAAGACTTTAAAATGGTGAAATAAATATTGATAACACAACGATGGATGTTTAATTAGATACAAAAACAAGAGGAGGATGTATACAAAGAAAGATCATATAACCATTTAATCATTTAATCAGCATTCTTTTTTGAAAATCTATCACATGATTGGCACAGGCAATGATGTTAAACAAATAGAACCACTAAGAAATATAAAAGATAAAAATAAGAAGAAAAGAAAATCACCTAAAGAAGGCCAGAGGTGAAATTTGGCCGAAACGTAGTGAAAGAAGAAACAACACAAAAACTACCAAGATGAGGGGGAAAAGTCCACAACAAATAAAAATTAATTCTCAAAAGAAAAGATATTTGTAATACTCTTGGAAAAGATATGAACTATCTCTTAGTGGTTCCATTTGTTTAACATCATTGCCTTTGCCAATCATATGATAGATTTTCGAATACTGATTGAATGATCTTTCTTTGCTTTCCTTCTCTTCCTTCTGTTTTTGTATTTTATTAATTTAATGGAATTGTTAGGATTAAATAGTAATACTTGGAAACATTTTGCAGGCAAATGAGTACTTGTTTGTTTAAAATTGTTGGGATTCTATTGTAAGGCTCAGTAGCAATGAGTCAGTTTGGTATTGAGTTAAAACCCGTTCTACTTTTTGTCTGCCAGCCAGATGCTAGCTGGAGCCACTGAGTCAGTAAGTGTCGTTATTCTTGTTTATTTTGCATGTTAGAGCAGTAATGTCTACAAAAAAGTTACCTACAAACTATTTGTTTATAAATCATACATATCTAATATATGTATAAACAAAATTTGGCATTAAATAATCTACGTGGGTTGATATGCCATAAAATCCAACATCTATACAATGTTAACATGATTTTTTGCATCATGGATCTATCTATCTTTCTTAATCTGTCTCATACTGGTAATCTTAATGTGATGCATTCCATGACCAATTTTTGCAGTTGTATATTTATAAAGTATTGTATTTTATAGCTGCAAGTGCTGGAAAGATGGATTCAGAGTGTATTTGACAAAAAAACAATTTTATTAAATTAATCTTACAATGTCATATGATTATAATAAGATTTTTTTTTAAAGGCTAAATGAGTTTGACGGCCAGAGACATTTCTCTTTACCAAGCAAGCAACCATCCAAACAATCAGTTTACTGATAATAATTGTGAAGAAACGGTATGGTATATATTATAAAAACGGTCTTCTATCTTCTTGAAAAAGGAGTTTCCAGAGGTTAATGTGCTGAATTGTTGTAAACGAGTTCGAACTCCAGTAGCATGATTATGTTCACTTTCAGACTAATACTCTTGGGAAAGGTATGAATCCTTTTATCCTCTCAAATAAAATAGTACTGTGTCTGTTCTTTAATAAGGATGGCTTTGCCATAAAGGTTGATATGCTATTAAACAAAGAAACCAAACAAAACCAAGTTATCTTCTCTTTCTTTTTTGCTTTGTTCTTTCTTTTTCCTTCTCTTCATCTTTTTTCTATTTTCCTTCTTTTTTCTTCAGCTTTTTTCCTTTTCTTCTTTGTCTTTCTTATTTTCCTTCTTTTTTCTTCCTTTTGTCCTTTTCTTCTGCCTTTTTCCAATTTTCCTTCTTTTTCTTTCTTTTTCCTTCTCTTCATCTTTTTTTCCTATTTTGCCTCTTTTTTCTTCATCTTCTTTCCTTTTCTTCTTCATCTTTCCTATTTTCCTTCTTCTTTTCTTCTTTTGTCCTTTTTTCTTTCTTTTCCTATTTTCCTTCTTTTTTCTTCCTTTTTTTCCTTTTCTTCTTCCTTTTCCTACTTTCTTTCTTTTTTCTTCCTTTTTTCCCTTCACTTTCTTTAAAGGCTGAATAAGTTTAGGAGTCAGGGACAATTTAGCTGGAGTTGTTTTTGGAACATCCATCTTTTGAAAAATAAAATTTCTGATGTTTCAATCCTTATAACAAAGCATGTCAATTTAATTTTCCATATTGCCTTCCTTTTCTCACAGCATCATATTTTATTCTAAACTTTACGCATGTCTCTTTATCAGTTTATATATATATATATATATATATATATATATATATATATATATATATATATATATATATATATATATATATATATATATATATATATATATATATATATATAACATTGTGGAAGAGGTCCCAGTGGCATAGTGGCTAATGTGCTAGACTACAAAATTGTAGTAAGCCAGTTCAAACTCCACTTGTACTGTTACTTTGACTTTAGGGCTAATACTCTTGAGAAAAATATGATCCCCTTTATCCTCCAAGCTATGGGTTAAATACTACAACAGCTGTCGTTTTACTTGTGTTGCTTGGGCATTAAGTAACCCATGAAGGTTGCTGTACCATTAAAAAGATTAACCAAAAAATTAAGGGTACAATTTGCTATATTTATAAAAATAAAAAGTGTTTTATATAAGCTGGGACAGTAGAATACACAGACTGCATCTGCAAAGGTCAATGACTCCTTGAATGAATGTCCTGATATGACACTAAACTGTCTGATGGTAAATTTTCAGTCCCAGAGTGTTAGGAAATGTGGAGTATATCTACATTGCCCTTACTCCCAGGTCTACTCTGACCTAGATTGGTAGTACCTGTTAGGGTCCTATCTATAGGTGAACTTTTTATTTGAGATTATTACTAAAACTAAATAGAATTATTTGTGTTGAATAGCAATACTTGAAACCATTTTACTGTGAGCAAACAAATGAGCTCTGACCCATTTAAAAATGTTACTTATAAACTATTCACTTTCAAATCTATATATATATATATATATATATACTTGAAGAAAAAACAACGAAACCAGTCACATAGGATTATAAATTTATTTCCATCCTGTTACGCATTTTTGAAATTTCCAAAAACATTTTTGAAATTTCCGAAAAAAAATTAACAGGACTTCTTCAGATCTTTTTGATAAAAAAAAGATCTGAAGAAATCCTGTTAATTTTTTTTCGTGTTTTTGGAAATTTCCAAAATGCGTAACAGGATGGAAATAAATTTATAATCCTATGTGACTGGTTTCGTTGTTTTTTCTTAAAGAATTTATTCCTCTGTATTATTGGTACATTGAGCTCTTTACCAGGAAAATTTAAATATTCAATCATGAATAATTTCTTGTCCTGATGGAATTACTCCCAACTCCGGTTTAACTGGACCAAGAATACCTATATATATATATATATATATATATGGATTGTGTGAAGCAATTTAGTGTTGACTTTTTCTCTATATTGAGCAAATCACACTCCTCATTTCACTTAGAAATACTGGAGACTATTAATATTTTGCCTGTCTCTCTTTTTAAACAGAGAGAATGTCTGCTTGGATTTAATATTGTATCAATGTAGTCTCCAATGCAAAAAAAAATCTTTCTCACGCAAAATATTCCTCGTTTTTAATTGTATATTTTTCTTGATTTAGCTCACCTTCCATCATTTTTAAGTTTTGATTTTCATCATTAATTAAAATACTTGGCCTCTATATTGCCATAAGAAAATTTCGTGCCATAATAAATAACTTTATATATATATATATATATATATATATATATATATATATATATATATATATATATATATGTATGTATGTATGTATGTATGTATGTATATATATATATATATATTATACTCACAAATAGACCAATTTTAATCATTTTTGAAAAAAATAAAATCAAGTAACCAGATTCGGTCCTCCCTGATCACAGTTAAAATGAAGACAACAATTAAGAAGGAAAATGAAGTGGAGGAAAACAAAACAACATATATATATATATATATATATATATATATATATATATATCAGAATTTGGCATTATTTAACCCACAAGAGTTGATATGCCATTAGGCACAACCAAACCAATCACTAAACAAGTGTCATGGATATGACACTAAACAATCTGATGGTGAGGTTCCAGTGATGCTGGAGCTTTGGAGAATGCAGAGTACTCCGTCATTGCCATTACTCCCAGTCTACTCTGGCCTCTGGGTAAAAAAATACTTAACTGAGTTGCTTGAAATAGAACTGCTTTACATTTAAACAGCATACTTATTCTAAACTGAATTGTTTGAACTAAACTAACTTGCTTGAGATAGGACTGTTTTGACATTTAAACTGCTTACTTTGCACTAAACTGAATTGTTTGAATTAGAACTGTTAGACTAAACTGAATAGCTTGAAATAGAAATGTATTTGACATTTAAACTATGTACTTATGCTAAACTGAATTGTCTGAAATAGAACTGTTAGACTAAACTGAATAGCTTGAAATAGAAATGTATTTGACATTTAAACTGTGTACTTATGCTAAACTGAATTGTCTGAAATAGAACTGTTTGTTTGTATAAAAATGGATTTGGCATTAAATAACTTCCAAAGATTGATATACCATAAAACCCAAACAAACAAATATTCAAGAATAAATATACTCTCAATTTTGGGTCAACTTAAAAAAATCTATCTATTTATCTATCTATCTTAGGCTTATATTCAAAAATAAATATACCATTTATCTTGAACCAACTTTTAAAACTCTGTAGAAGCGAACAAACTGGATAGATAGATTGATAGATAGATATGAATAGATTCATGGGTCATTGGATAAATAAGGTGAATTTTGCCCAAGGAGTTGGCAATAGCACTGCTTACAGTTGGACATTTTTCAAGGAGATCAATAGTAATCAGTCCTTTCCTGTCACAGGGGGTTGCCAGCTTGATCTTCTTTACTGACTGCTGCGTCTGGAACTTTTTCTATCTATCTATCTATGGAAGTAAACAATGGAGTGTAATCCAACAATATATAAAGAAAAATTGATAACAAGGTAATCCAAGTTGAAGGAGAGATTTATTGAGAAGCAAAGTCAACACTATAGCATTTTGGTTCTAATGAACCATCAACAGGCCTATGAGGGATGATATTTGTGATGTTAGATCAACGATAGATGTGTAAAAAATGCAAAATATAAAAACATAAATTCTACACAATATTTCTCATAAGTTAAATCACGTAATTTAAAACAATAAAAACTGATTCATTAATCAAACGGACAACTTTTTCTGTGTCATGAACGACCAACTTTTTCTTATTATGCAAATTTTCCCTATGTTTTTATATTTTGCACTTTTTACACATCCATGGTTGATTTAACATCACTAATATCATCCCTCATAGTCCTGATGATGGTTCATTAGAACCAAAATGCTATAGTGTTGACTTTGCTTCTCAATAAATCTCTCCTTCTGCTTGGATTACCTTGTTATCTATCTATCTATCTATCTATCTTAGTTCACATCTATCTATCTATCTATCTATCTATCTAGATAGATAGATAGATAGATAGATATGAATATAATGGATAGATATATATGGACAGTCAGGGTACAGAGATAGATACGGAAGATGGTTAGATAGAGAGACATGAATATAATTGATATATATATAAATGTATGGACAGTTCGAGTTGATGGCTATATGCAAACAAACTAGATAGATTTATATTAATACATTAATGAGTCATGGTTGTTGTATGGTTATTTTGAGTCCAATCTAATGCTGTCTAATAGATATATCTTCATATAGATGTGAAAATTTACATGCAGAAAAAGACATTTGCCAATCGATGATGCAAAATCAAATTTGGAAAAATTTTGCATCAATAAATTTCTTTGCAAATTCACTTATAACACAAAAAGTTATGGGCTATGATAATAAAACACATTTATACATGGATAATAAATAAATGAAAACTTATGTGTGTGTGTGTGTGTGTGTGTGTGTGTGTGTGTGTGTGTGTGTGCGTGTGTGTGAGAACATGCATTCATATACGCACACAGATGTTTATACAGATACACACATACATGGGTGGGCTAACAAATTTATAGGCCGAAAAGTTTAGTGAATGACATCATATCTGTTGTTGATGACTTTTTTGATCAATGGGATCCAAGCTCTGCAACACCGATAGAAGAAGTGTGTGAGCTGCAAGGAGGACAAGGTGAAAAAATAAACCTCATTTGATCGCAAGGGTTCCCAATGTGTAATGGTTAATGTGCTGGATTGTAAAGAAAGTTCAAACTCCAATCGTAATGTTATGTTAACTTCTGGACAAATACCCTCGGTAAAGGTATGAGGTCCAGCTATGGGGTAGATACTACCATTAATGTTCTTCTACAAAAATAGATTGGGTAATAAAAAACCTGCAGAGATTGATAGGAGGCCACTCAACAAAGAAATCAAACCAAATCAAACCAAACTATTATTTGGTCACATTCCATGAGAGTATCTTGGTCAGCCAATAAACTTTTCAATTGACCCTCATCATATTGACCCAACCCCTCCGCTCGGGCAGGATATGACACAAGGTATAAGGAATAAAGGGTTTCATACCTTTCCCAAGGACATTAGCCTGAAAGTGAATGTAAAAATGTGATCATATTTACCAACCCCTCCGCTTGGGCAGGATATGACACAATGTCAATTTTTTAAGCGGAGTTTAACAGGTTTGAATTTAGAGTTTTCCTTCTCCTAGACTAGTTGCCTCACCAAGGCTGAAGAACCTAGTCTGGCCTACTATTTACCCATAGCTGGACAGAGAATAATTGGATTCATACCTTTCCCAAGGGTATTAGCGCTATGTGAAATGCAATCAGTCCAGGATTTGAACTCGTGTCGCCGTGTCCAATTCCTGCGATGATAACCATTACACCACGGGCACTTCAATTGACCCTCATACACATGAATACATGTTGATATATGTTTACCTATATTTACACTTACAGCTATATTTATGTGTACTTAACACGTGGAATATAAAACATATCCTGGCTGATGGGGCTATTGGGTAGAGTGTTCACCAATGGCCTGTGAGACCGGGGTTCGATCCCAGATCGAGTCATACTAAAGACCCAAAAAATAGTACTTTATGCTGCCTAACTTAACACTCAGTGTTCAAGGATTAAGGGTAAAGAGGAGCAATCTAAGGAAAGGATTACCGCCCTCCCCTACACCTCAGTGTTGTAGCTATTGGAAAGGGAACCTTTGGGTCACCCTCAACTATGGTTACCAACTTTTCACTTTTACAACTATGTAAAATATGGTAACAATATTTAAATGATTTTTCAATTGCTTTGTAATTAAAAAATATCAAACACTTTAGATTCCTCTGTATTTTCTAGTTTTTTTGCATACTGTTTGCTAAAAATCATGACATGTTCACCAAATATATTAAATAATGCAAACTGCCAAATATAATGATAAAAGTCTGAATCACTGTAGTCTTTGATCTACTATCAACATTTTCATGCACACTGGCACCCTTGCCAAAAAAAAAGAAAAAGTTAGAAATCTGCAAATCCAACAAAATTTAGAGATTCAACCTAAGGTTTATCAAACGCTATAAATGCATAATTAAGTTAAAAGATATACAAGATATGCATATCTTGCTTGAGGTAAGGATTAAAGCCCAAATAATATGGATTAGCAATAACTAATCCAAGCTTAACCCTATCCTCAATATCTTTCAAGAAAGTTTACTAATTATTAAAAAAAGCTGACAAAGAAAAGTCTGAATGTGTTAATGAAATTAAAATAGAAATGGATAAAAAAAAATACTTCACAATCACTAAAACAATTTCATAAAAGTCAATAGAAACAGATTTCCGGTTAAAGGTCAGTTGCCTTGGTTGCAGTTCAACTAAATTATTCAATCTAAAGATATTTAAAGACTTAATAAAAAAATTGTTGTTTTTGTAAAAGTCAAACGAGAGTTAACGGTTTTAAATATTTAGTGATGAGTGAAATCAAGCAAATATACACACTGGTCTTCCGCCTACAAAAGTTGTAAAAGTTGGAGACCTTAATCAAGGGTGACCCGAATGCTCCCTTTTCAAAAGTTACAACACTGAGGTGTAGGAGAGGGCACTACTCCATTCTCTGGATTGCTCCACTTTACCCTTGATAATGCTGAGTGTTAAGAAAGGTAGTATCAAGTACTATTTTTTGAGTCTTTGGTATGACTTGACCTGGGATTGAACCCTGGTCTCCCAGACCATTGGTGAACATTCTATTCATTAGGCCAATGGCCTGGTTATAATTGAATAACCTATAAAAATTGAAAACAGTTTTAATGAAACTAAGACTAAGACATGTTGAGGACTTCTGGAGATGTAAGCAATATTCTCTTATTAACTACTACACATGGTGTTGACTGACAAGCAAAAACTTACATTAATCAGCTATGTGCAAACACTGGATGCCGTCAAGAAGACTTACAAAAAAAATAATATCCCACATATTTTACTGCCAAAACACCAATGAGTATGAATAGGCCAAAACCCCTCAACACTTGTAAGTAGTCTCAGATTACACTCAAAACAAAAGTATCAACCTCAGAATTTCACAACAATAAATAAGTTTTATCCTCAAAAAAATTTCAAGACTGATATACAAGTAAGCATTTAAAAAGAATTCTAAAATATAAATGCAATACAGAACAGATTGTACAGTGGATAAGGTGTTCAGTTGAAAAGTGCTTCTGAGTGAAATCATCTGGAGGTTGCCGGTTCAATCCCAATTACAGGTAAGAAAAATAAGGAATACTTACTGTAGCTTAACATTTGTACCTAGTCTTGGTTAATGGAATCAGAATAGTCTACACCTGTGGATTAAATAAAGAGTTCAGTTCAAGGTTCTGTGTAGGCTTCCGAGTTTAACATGAAACACCTGAAGAAGGCTGAAGGACATATCAGCTGAAACACTGTGAGAAGGTAAAGACAATAGTCTGAATATTCTAAGTGATAAAAATTATTAAGTTACATCTCAGAAATTTAGATGAATAATTAATGTAATTGTACACATACAAAAATTAATACTCTCACAACAAATCTTTTTTAAGCTTTTTTTAAAAATCTTTTTTAGGACAAAAATGATATATAAAAAGTCTCAAACTCCTGTTGTTTGTTTTGCTGTTTGCTTGTTTTATCTATAGCTCATTTCAGGATTAATGTTTTAATCAGAGTACCTGGAAAACTCCTCTGTAACAATATTAAACTACATTCAAAAAAATTTTTTTTTACATAAAATTAATACTCACACAAATCTTTTTTAAGCTGTGTGCTCAGAGACAAAATTGATATATAAAAAGTCTCAAACTCCTATTGTTTGTTTTTCTGTTTGCTTATTTTATCTGTGGCTCATTTCAGGATTAATGTTTTTATCACAATTCCTGGAAAACTCCTCTGTAACAATATTAAACTACATTCAAAAAAATTTTTTTAAAATGAAATTAATACTCACACAAATCTTTTTTAAGCTGTGTGCCCAGAGACAAAATTGATATATAAAAAGTCTCAAACTCCTATTGTTTGTTTTTCTGTTTGCTTATTTTATCTGTGGCTCATTTCAGGATTAATGTTTTTATCACAATTCCTGGAAAACTCCTCTGTAACAATATTAAACTACATTCAAAAAAATTTTTTTAAAATGAAATTAATACTCACACAAATCTTTTTTAAGCTGTGTGCCCAGAGACAAAATTGATATATAAAAAGTCTCAAACTCCTATTGTTTGTTTTTCTGTTTGCTTATTTTATCTGTGGCTCATTTCAGGATTAATGTTTTTATCACAATTCCTGGAAAACTCCTCTGTAACAATATTAAGCTACATTCTGTTTTGAACTTGGCATGCATAATTTCGTTTCAGTTTCTTTATTTGATTCCACTAAATGACAAGTTCTTCTCTTCTTGTTAATAAACTCTAGGTCTGTTCCTCAGGCCAGAATTGGGTGATCCACTTGTTTTTCAAATTCCTCATAATTTCATGCATCTCATTTTCAAGGACAGATTCTGGTTTGTGTTTATACCATTTATAAGCATAGCTAAATTTTATCCCAATTGATGGTATTTGTCGCTGCCTCCCACCAGACAGGACTTGACACAAGGTCAAAAGCCCGAAGGCCGATTAAAGTGGGGATAAGGGGAGGGGAAGGTTGGGAACATGCCGAGACTCGAACCCTGCTACTCATTGACCCACTAAGTGCAATGTGGGTCTAATGAGTCAAGCAGTATCAGCTTAAGCATGACTGGGCTGGAAAGGGTTGCCTTTCCTGCCCAGTCATGCATACTCTTGTATCAATTTTTTTCCACACCAACTGTAACTGGTAGTTTTCACTGGGTTTTCAAGTGACAGCAAGTCTCCTTAGCTCTCATAGACTCTTCTTAATTGGTTTCAGCAGTGCTGTGGTCTGGACAGTCTTAATTCTTCCTTGGATTTCAAATTTCTCTAATGTCTTTTCCGGGTTCTTGCGGTATTGTTCCATATGTTCTATCTATGATTGGTATTACTGTCACCTTCATGTTCCACAACTTTTTAACTCTCTGGAAAGGTCCAAATATTTATCTAGCTTTTGCAGGACGGAATTGAGTAATCCAAAGAATTTTGCCAGTCTAATTTTTCAGGGTACATTCTTGATTTGACTTACCAAAAAAGATTACATATAGAAATGGCTGGTGACAGAGAGTCAAGGGAAGTTGATGATGATGAGGAGGATGATATTCAAATATATCTTACTTTAAAAATGTATTTATATACAGAGCCAATCACAATCTAAGAGCTCCTGTAACATTATAATTCTCAAGAAGGGAGTCTCTGGCATAATAACTAATGGGTATAACAGAGACATCATAGAGCCCAGTCAGCTGGGCTGTAGAATACACCAACTGCACCTCTGCAGAAGGGTAAGACCCCTTCAACAAGTATCCTAGATATGATAATAAACAATCTGATGGTGAGGCTCCTGTAATGTTCGACCATTGGGGAATGCGGAGTACCCCTTTATTGCCATCGCTTCCAGGTTCACTTTGATCTGGAGTGGTAACAACTGATAAGGTTTGATCTATGGATCAAATAGAACTGTGTGACATTTAAAATGAGTACAAACTTATGCTAAATTGAACTCATTGAAATAGAACTGTTTGATCATTTAACTGTGTGTAAACAAATGATTGATATTTAATTGAATTGTTAGTGATGCATTCAGTACTTGGAACCATTTAACTTTGTTGACTTATATTTACAAATCATATATATCTAATATATATGTATAAACCAGATTTAGCATTAAATAAAATTTAGCATTTGATATAAAACCAAACCAAGTTAAGCCAAACCATGAGACATCATAGTAAGCAAGTGCAAATTCCAGTTACATTATTGCATTCCCTTTTGGAATAATACCCTTAGGAAAGGTATGAGCCCTCTAATCTTTGAAGCTATGGATTAAATAGTACCACTACTATACTTCTGCAAAGATGGGTTTAACATTAAATAACCCACAAAGATTGATATGCCATTAAACAAAGCTACCAAACCAAACCAACCTTTATGTTCCTCTGTTTTTCAATAAAATGATGTTATAGCTCTAAAAGTTGATGAATACCATGGTTTTGGCATTAAATAACCCACAATGGTTGATATGCCATTAAACAAGGAAACCAAACCTATCATCTTTGAATTCTAGTTACTTTTTTAGATCATTATTTTTATGAGCAAAGAGCTGTAGGTAATTGAAGATAATAAACTTTAAGTTCTCAGATTGTCTTTTGCATTGGAGAACCAGGTTATCTATTCCAGATAGCCTTAATCTACAAGAGCTAATAGGTAAATAGACTGGGCTCTTTAACCTTGGTATGGCCACCAGTCTAGGAGAAAGAAAACTGAATTCAAAACTCTAAAAATTGACCTTGTTTTGCATCAAGCACACCTATAAACCTATCCTTTATTTTATCTCTTGATTTGTCATTGCCATGTTTATTATAATTGTTCTTAAATACTCATGGTGTTGATAGCATATTTTAAAGAAAGGGTGCAGGTTTCAGTCTTATTGAGAGCTTGTTCTTGATTATTTTCATATGCACTATTCCTTGCTGTTATTGAAATAATGACTCAAATGAGATGACATAAAAAACAACTCAAATGAAAAAAAATGAAATAAAATACTTGTCAAAATTATAACAGAAATAAGAAAAACTGAATCTGTGCAGATAATATTTCTCATAGAATTTTCTCCCCCTTGCACTTAAGCACAATTTCTTTTTCAAGATTTTTATCTTTTATTTTTAAGACAGCCATTTTGATTCAGTGAATGTGCCAATTATATCTTAGAGGATTTAATTTTTCTCTACACTACTCAAGTGGATAACATATTCAAAATTCAAAATATCTTATGCATTGATAATTAACCGCTGTCCAAAGTCCAGATATTAAACATTATGACTTAATGATGTATTTAAAGTAATAATATGTTCAGCAGTGTTTGGTTTGGTTTGATTGGGTTGGGTTTTATGGCATATCAACTAGTGTAGGTTATTTAATGCAAAATCCTCTTTATACACATATATCAAATACATATGATTTGATTATAATTATGAACTGAAATATTTAGTTAGAAATTACCATGACAAGAAAATCTGGCATACACCTACATGCGACATAAGGAGCACTAAAAAGCTGTTTCGACCTTATTAGGTCTCATCAGCAGTGCACACCTTGATCTCCACCACTGATGATTGAACCAAGAACCACAGTATGCTAAAGCTGAAACTCTACCACCGGGCCACTGGTTCATGCCACATATGATTTAATTTGGTAGGTTTTATGACATATCAACCATTGTAGGTTATTTAATGCCAAATCTTTATTATACATATATATTGAATATATTGTTTGTAAATGTTGTTTGTAAATGTTTCTCAACACATTTTGTTGATGACATTTTTGAATGAGCCAAAGCTCTTTTTTTTACACACAGAAATACATGAAATCACTTAACTAATATGAATAATTCTTTTTATTATCAATCATTTGTTTCTACACAGTTAAATGGTTTTAAGTATTGCTACGTAACATCAGTCATTTGTTTGCACACATTTAAATGGATATACAGATGATTAGTAAGGGAATAGTTTGTAGGTAATTTCATTTTTAAATTAGTTAGAATTAATTTGTTTGCACACTAGTATTGCTATTGTTTCTACACAGTTAAATGGTTTCAGTTATTGCTATCTAACACTAATAATTCGATTCAATATTTATCTTTTATTTGCAGACAGTGAAGTGGTATTGTTATTTAACAGAAATTATTGTCTTCAACATTACTCATTTGTTTTTATACAGATAAATGCTTCCATGTATTATTATGTATCATTAACAATCCAAATAAACGTGAGTTAAATGAGCAAACAGTTCTATTTCAAGCAATTCAATTTAGCATAAATCATTTGTTTGCACACAGCTTAAATGTCAAACTGTTCTATTTTACCCATAGATTGGACTCTGTCAGATCAGAGTGAACCTGGGAGCAATGGCAAGGAAGTGGTACACCACAACATTTCGGCCGATATGGCCTCCAGCCTTCTTCAGGTGTTTGTCAAACTCGGGAACCTTCACGGAACTTCGAACTACGTCCTTTATTGAAACCACGGGGGTCGCCTGTTCTGATCCCGTTAGCCATAACCGGGTATAAGTGTTGAGTATTTCTGTATTGTTACTTGCCTGTTGTGAGGATTGAACCTGCAACCTCCAGATGATTGTCTCCTTAGAAGCTTAGGGAACCAACGCCTATAATCATTACACCATGTGTCCTGCTGGATAATTCAGAGTAAAAAAAAAAAAAGAATCTGAATATGAGCACAGGTAAAAAATCATACATAATAATAGTAATTTGAGTCAAGTAAGAACATTAAGTTTATAAGTCCCAAAAATTCACTCTGAATTGTCCAGCAGGACACATGGCGTAATGGTTATAGGCGTTGGTTCCCTAAGCTTCTTACTTACATTTAAGTTGTGTACTTATTGTCTACTTATGCTAAACTGAATTGTTTGAAATGAAACTATTTTTGACATTGAAACTGTACTCATGATAAATTCAATTGTTTGATATAGAACTGTTTTGATTTATGTAAGCAAAATCTGTACTTATACTGAACTGAATTGTTTGAATTAGAATAAACTGAAAATCTTGAAATAGAAATGTTTTTGGCAATTAAACTGTGTACTCAAGCTAAACTGAATTGTTTGAAATATAACTGTTTATTTGAATAAAAATGGATTTGGCATTAAATAAACATCAAAGGTTGATATGCCATAAAATCCAATGAAACAACTAACAATATCTGACTCAAAGTGGTAGTGCTTGTTACTCCTATTAATGAGACAAACAGATCTTTCTGAAAATTCTTAGTATTAGATATGAATACTTGAAACCATATAAATGTGCAAATTATTTTAACTAAGCTTCGTTGCAGCATACCCATTCAGTATATATATTCCAATTTGTCAATAGCCATATCCTCTCTTCACTTCATTCTTTAGTCATTCTGTCTATCACCTCTGTCTCTTTCGTGGCACCATCTTTGTTCTTATTTGTTGACTTCTTTTGTCATCTCTCATTGATCTTTGTTTTTCTCTGCTGCTATGATGAATAACAATGCAACCACATTTTCATGTGCGCATAATTTATCTGCTACTTTGATGACATTTTCGTTTTCTCACCTGTTGCAGCGAGCTGAGTGAAGCATTCAATAGCTTAAGTTGAGCATTTCTCACTAACAAACTTATTTTTAACTTCGAGAACCATTTTGATCACCTGACTGAAATCATCCAGTGAGAGCCATTGTCTCAGATTGATCTTGAGTTCAGTAGCTTTCAATCATACTGATTGACTCACTGTAATTTTTCATGCATTTAATGGCTTGGAATTTAATTTGAATGCTATACTATATGTCAATGATAGAATTCTCTAATCTATTATATAACATTGTTACTTGAATCAATGAGTGTTTACAAATGTTTATAATTGATGAAAAAAAATGACTTTGTCATTAGACAATCCAACAAGGGCTGACATGCTGTAAAACCAACAAACCAATCAACCAGACACATGTACACACACATGCACATACGAGTGGTATTCAATAAATAAATGGGCCAGTCAGCTCGGGCTGTAGAATACACCAACTGAATCTCTGAAAAGGGATAAGATTCCCCCCTCAACGAGTAACTTGGATATGACACTGAACAATCTGATGGTGAGGTGCCAGTAATGCTGGAGCAGTGGGGAATGCTGAGTAATTCTTTATTGCCATCACTTCCAGGTCCACTCTGGCCTGGAGTGGTAGCACCTGATAGGGTCCGATCTATGGGTCAAATAATACTAAACAGTGTACTTGTGCTCAACTGAATTGTTTAAAATAGAACTGTTTTGATATCTAACTGTGAGTAAACAAAAAACTGTGCTTGTGCTAAACTGAATTGTTTAAAATAGAACTGTTTAGATATATAAATAGGGAATTGGCATTAAATAATCTTCAATGGTTGATGTGCCATAAAACCAAATCAAACCAATAAATAAAAGAAATATTTTAGAAAAAATCAAAACATTTACTTTTCAGAATTTTTTCCCATAAATGCAAACTTTGTATTATTTGATATTGCTTTATAGCAAAAATTATTTCAATCTCGCAAAAATATTTGTTTTTTAGGCCATTTAAAATAGCAATGGGTAAAGCACAGTACTCCAGGCTTCATCAGAGGTGTGTGATCAAAGTTTTGCTGGCTAAGAGGTAACATGTGAAAATTTACAGAAGAATGTGTGATGTGTATGAAGAAGCATGTAATAGTCAAAAGAAGGTTTAAAAATAAGCAAAAGATGGATTAACCATGATGAAGCTGAGTTGAAAAGACAGTTGATGAAATGGAAACACGCAGACCATCTGGTAGAGAAAAAATTCCAGGTGCAGCAGTCAGTAAAGAAGGTCATGCTGACAGACTTCTGGGACATAAAAAGAGCTATCAATATTGATCTTGTCGTATATTGAACCACAGGACAAACAACGAAAAACTCATAGATATATAAAAATATAATTTATATCTTTATTCTTTGACGGCGATGTTTGTGGGAAGTAGGAATACAGTCAGAGAGAGTTCACACATATCTTTCTTCTGTGCCGGGGACCCTTTTTGTGAAGTAGTGCAACAGCCAGAGAACACACATAGGGGAGCTGACAGGTTTGCTTGAGTGACCAATGGGTCTCAGCCGTTAGTCCAAAGTTACAGACCTTATATTATCTTTCAAGTCCCATGAACATGCCTCTTCACCCATGTATTTTTCTGTTTATGGCTGGTTAGCAGAACTTACATACTTCCTGTTTTTTTTAGGTAATTTGTTGATCTTATCTGTGAATGGAAATATCTGTCATTCAATCTACAGGCAATAAATTACATTCTCGCCATCATCCTTTATTTTTCTCTTTCTTGTGAAACATCCTTGTGGAATTTATCTTGAGACTGCATTAAATCTGCCAAGTTCATCCATGGCACTCTGTCGCTAGCTAAGCTAGTATATTATAATCTCCTGTAAACAGGTCTTCCTATTCCTAACTGCTTGGATAAAATTTACCTTTTTTTATGAGTTATTAACAAAGTGAAAAAAATATTTTTAAATATTCTATTTCTCTTGATCCTATTTACCAACCCCTCCGCTCGGGCAGGATATGACACAAGGTCAATTTTTAAGCGGAGTTTAACAGGTTTGAATTTAGAGTTTTCCTTCTCCTAGACTAGTTGCCTCACCAAGGCTGAAGAACCCAGTCTGCCCTACTATTTACCCATAGCTGGAGGGAGAATAATTGGATTCATACCCTTCCAAAGGGTATTAGTGCTATGTGAAATGCAATCAGTCTCGTGCAGGATTTGAACTCGAGTCGTCGTGTCCATTTCCTATGACGATAATCATTATACCACGGGCACCTCCTTCTATTTCTCTTGATAATATCATATTTCCATTGAGAGTGTTCTGTTTTAATGTTTGATATCATTAGCATCTCAGTTGAATCCAACAATAAGTTTATGTAATTTTTACAATGTCATTAAAAAATGTCAAAAGCTTAAAAAAGAAACAATCTTTACATTTGCAAACAACCCCAGATGATGACCTTTGAAAGGTCCAAACGCGCTCGGGTCAATTTCAGTAAATTCATCTGCTAATTCCAGTCTAAAACCTTGACACTTGTCTGGAAACTTGAAAGGGTCCTAATGATATATATATACTGAAATATAGAAAAATGTGTCTTTATTATTTAATCAAATATGCTAAAATGAAGGGCTGCTGCCTATCCACACACACACACCCACGCACACATACGCATATATATATTTATATATATTGGTATCAATATTCTTGAATGAGGAATCAGTTCCAAGAAGCTAAAAAAATTGATATTAAACCACATCTGGTTTTGAGGCTACCGTTTTTATATGACTCTACAAGGATTTACTCTGGCATTTGAAATTTATTAATGAGAAAAGAAAAATTGCTTTTCAATCGAAGTAATTGTGTTAAAATGAATAACATATTAAAATCAAGATTTTTGGATAAAGGTTATTCTTCTGATCTTCTGACTGAATTTACAAATTCAAGCAAAGGTCATTGGAGCTACTAAGTTGATGAGCTTATCAAAGCTGTCAAAAGTTGAAGGTGCTACTCTTGGGTCGAAGGCATTACAGGCTCTGCATAATCTCTCCTAATCACATCTGGTCAACAAGCCAGTATATTCAAAAAGAGATTAAGGATTTGTTTTTTGCTACTTTTCTTGATGTCTGTGAATAGAAGCTAAGTCCACATTGGTTGGCCAATGAGAATGCAATATGACATGAGCCACAATTGGCTGACTAATGAGAATGTGAAATGAATACATATTCTCCAATCAAAAAGAGGCAGAGGGTTTTTTTTGCTCTACCACTCAATTTTTTTGAATGGTAGCTAAGTCCTCATTAGCCGATCAAGCAGAACTGTTTAGGTCTACAAATTTCTTCTCTCAAATATGGACTCTGAAGTAGTTTTAAATGTGAGACGAAGAGAGAAGACTATACTCTGAAGCTACCACTAAAAGAAGACCTTGCCACTGGAAGAAAACTCAGATGAAACTAGTAACAAAGTTTCAGGCCCCCAATGTTCTTCAGACAACACTAAGATCACTTTTTCTACTGAAAACTCCATGCTAATTAGCATAAAGCAAAATCACCTGCCAAATTCCTTTGTCTTTTACCTCCTACCTAATATGCGTAACTTTCTCTTTCACTATTGTATATGGTTACATAATCATATTACAATAAGAAATTGTTCTATACCCTACTGGTGAACATTAATGGATATGTCCCTTTCCTCACAAATATGTTGGACACTATTGTGAGGGTGGGTAATTTTAATGACTAAGTAGTCACTACAAGCTGCGGGTACCTTCTTCACATTGTTGGTAAGTATTGTATTTTGTTAATGTTATAAAGATTTCCATTCCATTTCAAGCCTCCGTTTTGGTTATTTCTTATTCAGTAACCTTTGTTAGATTTCAACAAAAATCATACTGTTATTGTTAATGGAGAGTTGTCTTGTTCTTGGAGTTGCCAATGTCATTGGTAACTCATTCCCACTGACCTCTTGACCCATCACAAAAAGCTCCAGTGAAGTTGTGTCAAACCACGTTCCATAGTCTGAGAATTCATTTTTTTATTTATTGCAGTCTTTTTGTCCTCATCTTGGTAGTTTTTGTGTTGTTTCTTCTTTCACTACGTTTCGGCCAAATTTCACCTCTGGCCTTCTTCAGGTGATTTACCACGACCTTGGATAGGAATGCTGAGTCTTGTAAAAAACGTGGTGTGATAGACAACAACTACAGAAGGCAGTAATTACTGGGGATACTGTTACAAGACTTTCAGTTGGGTTTTTTGTTTAATGGTATATCAACCTTCGTAGGTTATCTAATGCCAAAGCTATCCTTGTAGAAGAACTGTAGTGGTACTATTTGACCCAGAGTTAGGAGGATGAAGGGGTTCATACCTTTCCCAAGGGTATTCATCTGAAAGTGAACATAATAGCGCGACTGGAGTTTGAACTTGCTTACTACAATTCCACAGTCCACCATTTTAAACATTACACCACAGGGTCACCCTCCACAACATCAGTACAGAAAGTGTTAATAAAGTAACCAGTTAGAAGATCACAGTAAGAGGACCACAATGGAATCAACCTTTCATTGGCTTTAATCCAAAGTCCACTCTGACTGGCAGTACCTGTTAAGGTTCACTTGATGGGCCAAATATATCTGTTTGAAAATTAATTGTATATGATAGGAATACTTAAAACCACATAATTGTGTGCAAATAAACTATTATTATTAAATAGGAATAATTACTTGAAATCATATAATTGAGTATAGATTATTTGTAACAAGAATTGATACTTGAAGCTATAATTGTTTATAAATGATAATAATTATTTAGTTGACATCATATAATTGCTTAACACCTCCATCATCAATAGCATTCCATGCCTTCACCCAGTGTATGTTGACATTCCCTTCATTAGATGAGATGTTGCTGCCAAGGTGTATGAACTGGTCTACTAATTTTAGAGGCTTGCAACTTAGAGTGAAGATGGTTCCTTCTTGTTTAAAACACATGAATTTTGTCTTTTTTTTTTGTGTTCACATTGAGACAATTGCCTACTGCTGCTTGCTCAAGGTTACACAGTCAAGATTCAGCTTGAGATGGTGTATTTGTAGGAAGCACTAAATCATCTGCATAGTCTTCATTGGTCGTAACTTTTGTAGGATATCGTCTATTTCTTGCCTTTGTTTTAGCACAAAACCATTATCTTTTATTAGATCTATTGACATTTGAAGTATATTATATATAAAATTATTAACAAATATGGCACTAATGTATCTCCTTGTAAAACTCCAGTGACAATGATTTGTTTATCTGATGGCAACACTGACTTCAAATGTAAATATAAATATACAATAAGCTCAATTTCCTAAACTCTAAGCATTATATAACCCTTGACAAGTTGACATGGCATTAAAATCAATTAAACAATCAGTCAATGATACATGATATTTTAGATAGTTATTGTCATGGAAAATAGGATCAGTGACCTGAGTTCAAATCTTTGACCAAACTGTTTGCATTTCACATTGTGTTAATGCCCTTGAAAAATCCATGAATTCATATTTACCCAACCCCTCCGCTCGGGCAGGATATGATACAAGGTCAATTTTTAAGCGTAGTTTTAACAGGTTTGAATTCAGAGTTTTCCTTCTCCTAGACTAGTTGCCTCACCAAGGCTGAAGAACCTAGTCTGCCCTACTATTTACCCAGAATAATTGGATTCATACCTTTCCCAAGGGTATTAGTGCTATGTGAAATGCAATTAGTCTCGTCCAGGATTTGAACTTGTGTCGCTGTGTCCATTTCCTACAACGATAACCATTACACCACGGGCACCTCACAAAAAAAAATCCATGAATTCATCTATTCTTTTGCCCAGTCAGCTGGGGCTGTAGAATACACTGACTGCACCTCTGCAGAGGGGTAAGACCCCCCCCAACGAGTGTCCTGGATATGACACTAAACAATCTGATGGTGAGGTTCCAGCAGTGCTGGAGCTTTGGGGAATGTGGAGTACCCCTTCATTGCCATTGCTCCCAGGTCCACTCTGGCCTGGAGTGGTAGCACCTGACAGGGCCCTATCTATGGGTTAAATAGAACTAACAGCATACTTATCCTTAAATGAATTGTTTGAGTAAACTGAATAGCTTGAAATAGAAATGTTTTTGACAATTAAACTGTACTTACATTTAAACTACGTGATTATGCTTAACTGAATTATTTGAAATAGAACTGTTTTTTGACATTAAAACTGTATTTACAATTAACTGAATTGTTACATATAACTGCTTGAATAGTTTGAAATAGAAATGTTTTTGAAAATAAACTGTGTACTTATGCTAAACTGAATTGTTTTCAATAGAACTGATTATTTACATAAAAATGGATTTGGCGTTAAATAACCTACAAAGGTTGATATGCCATAAAACCCAAGAAACCAAACCATCATCTATTCTTCATTCCAAGCTATGAGTAACTATCAAGGCAGATTGGATTTTTTAGAATCAATATGACAACCTATTTAGTAGAAGAGAAATTTTGAATTTACTCCACTTGAAAATTGACCTTGTGTCGCACCTAGCCTGATTAGGTAAATACATACAGCAATCTGCATTTTTTCTTCCTACATGTGGAAAATATTTGTTGTGTTATCTGGTCATCTTCTTGAGACATCAGTTATCTTCTTACAGATGAAAAGAAACAGTAACACAAAAGTCATCAGAACAATTACACAAACTTTTCTATTTTTCGATTTCATTTGGGATATATATCAAGGATCTTGAAAACAGTTATTGAAATGAGAGGAAATTTCTGTTAGCAGCTAATTTTAAATTCAGGCAGAACCACTTGTAATATTTTGAGTTTGTTCTTTACCTAGGTGGCATGTATCTTGCCACCTTCTCTGCTAGTCGGTGAGTGTCTTTCTTGCATTGTGGGGCCTATATTTATGCCAGCTTGGTTTCAAATACAGGACAAATTAATGATGTTAGATAAGAATACCTGAAATCATATAACTATGTACAAATTTTTGTATAAAATAAGAATACTTTAAATCATTTGTGTACAAATTATTTGTATTTGATAGAAATACTTGAAATCATATAATTGCATGCAAACTATTTGTATTAGATAGGAATACTTGAAATTATATAATTGCATGCAAATTATTTGTATTAGATAGGAATACTTGAAATCATATAATTGTGTGCAAAAACTCTTAAGAAGTAACTACACAAATGGAAATCATCACCATTAAGTCATGCAGGCAGCACAGAGTTCCCTGATTGTGTCTTAACATCTGTCTCTATGAACAATCACTCCTTGTAGGTCTTCTAGACTGCATCCAGAGTCTGCACAGAGTTGATGTAAATCTATGCTGGTTGACCAATACTGGTATGTCCATAAGCAGGAGTCCATAAAAGAACTTTGTTTATGAGTTCTTTGACTCTCTCTCTCCATACATTCCTTTCATTCATCACTCTTGGCGGGTCTTCTAGACAGCATCCAGTGTCTGCAGCACTAATGTATATAAGTCTTTGCTGGTCAGTCAAAACTGGCATCTCCATGAACAGGAGTCCATAAAAGAAGTTTGTTTATGAGTTCTTTGACTATCTCTCTCAACATCCATCCCTATTATTCATCACTCTTAGTAGGTCTTCTAGACTGCATCCAGTGTCTGCACAGAGCTGATGTATATCAGTCATTGCTGGTCAACTAACACTGGTGCGTCTCTATGTAGTAGCCTATAAAAGAACATCACTTATGAGTTCATCTTTACTTTCCCATCAGTGCTCCACATGTATTTTCATCTTAGATGGTTTGTGAGATGGGAGGTAAGTGGCCGTATAGTCATTGTTTTGTTGGGTGCCACTTCCAGGATTTGTTTAAAACAGTTTGCAGCATTCTTGTGTAGCCCCCATCTAGCCTTTTCTCTTTGCATTTCATTAGCATCCATGTAGTGTATCCAGATAATAGTACTGGCAAGCTTCAGCTTGGAAGAAATACTGTTTTATTTTATCTGATAGATCAGATTTCCATTGGATTGATATCTTGTCAGTAGCAGTCTGTCCCTTCTCAAAGCATATGTTGACACTGCTTTCAATAGATGAGATATTGCTGCTGAGGTATATGAACTGGTCTATTGATTTCAAAGGCTTGACACTTAAAGAGGAGATGACTCCTTAATGACCTAGAAACGTCATGGAAATAAACTCAATATTATTTGTATTAGATAATCATTTATATTTGACAAATTATTTGTATTAGACTCTTCCTCAGCTTCAGGCTGAGGAAGTGTCTTATATAAATAATTTGCACACAATTATATGATTTCAAGTATTTCTATCTAATTGCAATAATTTGCACACAAATGATTTCAAGTATTCTTATCTAATACAAATAATTTGCATACTATTATATGATTTCAAGTATTTTAATCAAATACAAATAATTTGCGCACAAATGATTTCAAGCATTCCAATCTAATACAAAAAATTTGCGCTTAATTGTATGATTTCAAGTAATTATTTCTAATTGGTTGCTAAAACAAGGTTAAAAAAAACCCAGTCTGTCCCACTATTTACTCATTGCTAGAGTGAAGCAGATGGATTTATCCCTTTCCCAAGCACGTCAGCCCAAAGTGAAACACAAATAGCTTTGTCAAGGATTTAAACTTGGGTTGTTGATTCCATTTCTTATGACAATAACAAAACCACTAAGTGTGTCTTCAATCAATGCAAATTTCAGTATTTGCCTTTTGATCTGTTTATTCTGTATGCAAATATTTTATGCAAATTGTCTGAATGGAAAGTGGAATGAGAATAAAGGGTCAGTTTAAAATTTCTGGAAGGTTACCAACTACAAAGACCCCTGAAGAAGGTTTACTATGGCAAAATGGTTAGAAAGCCAGTCATTTTGAGTCATTTGGTCATTTTGTAAGTCTGAATGTCCTGGGTTGCTTAATTATGGAGGCCTTGTTCCAGACTAAGATAAGGTTGGTAAATCATTTAAGAGCATCTACTTTAGTGCAATAATTAATATAAAACTTACCCACTTATATAGTGAGTTTTATCATTACTGTATACCTCAAAAGTGTGATCTTGTGTCACTCTAAGTTAAGTGTTGTAAATAACTGGTTAGCTACCTCAGTTTCTCTCACTCTTTCTCTCCTTTTCTCTGTTGGTTTATCTATCTATCTATCTATCTATCTATCTATCTATCTATCTATCTATTGGTCTGTCTGTTCATCTATTTCTCTGTTAGTTTATCTATCTATCTATCTATCTATCTCATGGTCCAAAAATTGTTATACTATCTACCAAGATGAGTCCAAGTAAATCCAAGTATAAGGACAGACTCCTATATTTCTAAACTGTATATAAAAATATAAAGCATTTTAATAGATTCTATCATTATCAATCTTTCTTATGTAAAAAATGCACAATAAAACAAACAGTGAAGACATTGAAATTGATTTTTTTTTGCCATGATAACTTTGCTTGACTGTTAATTGCTAAAAATAATATAAAATAAGCTTAGTGAATCATTTAAAGACGCCTACTGTAGCACAATCATTTGTGTTAAACTAACTAATTCCCAAATGTAGTTTTAATATCACTGCATACCCCCACTTTGTGCCATACTAAGTTAAGCTTTGTAAATACTTCAGTCTCTCTCCCTCTGACTCTTTGTTTATCTATCGATCTCTCTATCTATCAATCTATCTATCTATTTCAGTCTGTTCATATCTATCTAGTGCAAATATTGTTACATTAACAATGAAGATTAGTCCAAGTAAATCAGTGTATGATAAGGACAGGTTACCTATATTTCTAAAGCATACACAAAAATATAAAGCATTTTAATAGATTCTATCATTATCAATCTTTCTTATGTAAAAAAATATACAATAGAACAAACACCAAAGACATTGAAAATGATTTTTTTACAGTGTTATCTTCTATCGACTGTTAATTGCTATATATATATATATATATATATATATATATATATATATAATAAAAGAAAAGAGGAAAAAATATATATGTTTTCCTTAGCACTGATATATTTTTCAGTTTCTAAAGCTTGAGAAGAAGAATAAATCTGGAATTAACAGAAATAGAGACAATCTAAAGGAAAAAGAAAAAGAAAACACTGAAAAAAAAAAAGATGGAGGAAGGATTCTTTATTAAAGAAAAACAGATCAATATTTTGTCATCAGAAAATATTAATAGCTTTTTTTTTTCTTCTCACATTCTTTTAATTCTTTGGAATTATACATTTATTCTTTTCGTTTTATTTCATTTTTTTTTTTCTGTTTCTTTTATTTCAAGTGAACTAAATAATGTTGTCTATGCTTGCTAATAGATTCTAGAAACTTTCAGAAGATTAGGAAGAAAAGGGAAAAAAAGAATCAGAAAAAAAACGTCTTCTGCTTGTTGTAAAGGAAATCATTGGCTTTCCATATTTCACTTGTCCCAGTTTCCTGTATTCTGATTATTGTTAATCAGTAGACAATAAAATGTAATTGGTAATTGGGGCGAGAGAGAGAGAGAGAGAGAGAGAGAGAGAGAGAAGAAGAAGAAGAAGAAGAAGAAGAAGAAGAGAGATGAAAGCAAGATGCAAAGATATATATATATATATATATATATATGATGAGAGAGAGGGTGGGGAGAGAATGAAAGCAAGATGCAAAGATATATATATATATATATATATATATATATATATATATATATATATGATGAGAGAGAGGGTGGGGAGAGAGAGATGAAAATAGGTAGAACGCATACAGTGAGAAGAAGAAGAAGAAGAAGAAGAAGAAGAAGAAGAAGAAGAAGAAGAAGAAGAAGAAAGAGATGAAAGCAAGATGCAAAGAGAGAGATATATATGATGAGAGAGAGAGAGAGAGAGAGAGAGAGAGAGAGAGAGAGAGAGAGAGAGAGAGAGAGAGAGATGAAAATAGAGAAAACACATACAGAAAGAAGAAGAAGAAGAAGAAGAAGAAGAAGAAGAAGAAGAAGAAGAAGAAGAAGAAGAAGAAGAAGAAGAAGAAGAAGAAAGAGATGTAAGCAAGATGCAAAGAGAGAAATAAATAGATGCAAAGAGAGAGAAAGAGGAAAAAATAAAGATGAGAGAGAGAGAGAGGAGAGAGGTAAATGGAGACAAGGGAAGACATGCAAAATGAGAGAGAAAGAGAAGATGAAACCCAAAAAGGGATAGATGCAACCATATATATATAGAGAGAGAGAGACAGAGAGAGAGATGAGAGGGAAATATGTAAAAAGAGAGTAGGAAAGATGGGGAGAGAAGAAGAATGGTGAGAAATAGAGAGAAAGACAGAGGGGAGAAGAGCAGAGAAAAAAAAAGAGAGAGAGTGTAGGTGAGATCCAAAATAGGAAAAAGAGATACGAAGCAAGAGAGAGAAAAGGAAGATATGCCAAAGAGATAAAGAGAGAGAGAGGTAAAGTGAGATGTAAAATGAGAGTGAGAGAGAGATGCAAAGCCAGAGGTAAAGAAGGAAGGAGATATACAAAGAGAGAGAAAGAGAAGAAGGAAGTAAGGAAACTGGAAGAGAGAGAAAGAGAGATAAAAAAGAAAGAAAGAAAGAAAGAAAGAAAAAGAAAGAGGGGAACCAGAGGAGAGAAAGAGATGCAGAAGTAGAAGGTGAGATGCAAAACACAAGGGAGAGAAGCAAAACCAGAGAGAGAGAGGGGCAAAACAAGATGGAGAGTGAGAGAAAGAGGGAGAAATTCAAAGACAGAGAGAGACAAGAAGAAGTAGTGAAAGTGAATGGGAGAGAGACAGAGAGAAAGAAATAGAGAGGGAGGGAGAGACATGCAGAAATAAAAGGTGGGATGTGAAATGGGAGAGAGAGAGAGAGAGAGAGAGAGAGATGCAAAGTTAGATACAGAAGAAGAGAAAAAGTAGGGAAAAAGAAAAGAGAGAAGGACGCATGCAGAGAGGAAGAGATAGATAGAGAGGAATCGACGAGATTCTTCTTTCGTCTCTCCTTGATTTCTCTCTATCTCTAAGAAAGAAATATAAAAAGGGAAGGAGAGATGTGCAAAGAGAGAATAGAAGAAGAGATGCTAAAAGCAAGAGAAAGATTTGGTTTGGTTTGGTTTGGTTGGGTTTTATGGCATATCAACCATTGTAGGTTGTTTAATGCCAAATCCTCTTTATATATATTAAATATATAGGATTTGGATTGGTTGGGTTTTATAGTATATCAACCGTTGTAGATTATTTAAGGCCAAATCCTATTTTTACATATATATCAAATGTACGATTTCTAAACACATTTTGTAGATAGCATTTTTAAAAAGCCTTAGCTCTTTTTTTTGCACACAGTTAAATGGTTTCTAACATTTCTAACATGAGTAATTCTATTTACTACTAATCCTTTGTTTGCACACAGTGAAGTGGTTACAAGTATTGCTATTTAACACTAATTATTCTGTTGAACACTTCATTTGTTTGCATTCAGTTAAATAGTTTCAAGTATTGCTATTTATCATTAGTTTGCACACAGTGAAGTGGTTACAAGTATTGTTATTTAACACTAATTATTCTGTTGAACA
Organism: Sepioteuthis lessoniana; assembly: GCA_963585895.1. NCBI lineage: Eukaryota > Metazoa > Mollusca > Cephalopoda > Myopsida > Loliginidae > Sepioteuthis > Sepioteuthis lessoniana. The sequence continues at coordinate 61,853,809 of OY757908.1, forward strand.
CTTCATTTGTTTGCATTCAGTTAAATAGTTCCAAGTATTGCTATTTATCATTTGTTTGCACACAGTGAAGTGGTTACAAGTATTGCTATTTAACACTAATTATTCTGTTGAACACTTCATTTGTTTGCATTCAGTTAAATAGTTCCAAGTATTGCTATTTATCATTTGTTTGCACACAGTGAAGTGGTTACAAGTATTGCTATTTAACACTAATTATTCTGTTGAACACTTCATTTGTTTGCATTCAGTTAAATAGTTTCAAGTATTGCTATTTATCATTAGTTTGCACACAGTGAAGTGGTTACAAGTATTGTTATTTAACACTAATCATTCTGTTGAACACTTCATTTGTTTGCATTCAGTTAAATAGTTTCAAGTATTGCTATTTATCATTAGTTTGCACACAGTGAAGTGGTTACAAGTATTGTTATTTAACACTAATTATTCTGTTGAACACTTCATTTGTTTGCATTCAGTTAAATAGTTCCAAGTATTGCTATTTATCATTTGTTTGCACACAGTGAAGTGGTTACAAGTATTGTTATTTAACACTAATTATTCTGTTGAACACTTCATTTGTTTGCATTCAGTTAAATAGTTTCAAGTATTGCTATTTATCATTAGTTTGCACACAGTGAAGTGGTTACAAGTATTGTTATTTAACACTAATCATTCTGTTGAACACTTCATTTGTTTGCATTCAGTTAAATAGTTCCAAGTATTGCTATGTATAACTAATTAAACATGTATGATCAAACAGCTCTATTTCTAACAATTCAGTTTAGTATAAGTCATTTGTTTATGCACAGTTTAAACAATCTGATAGTGAGTCTCCAGTCTTGAAACTTTGGGGAATGTGGAGTACTTTTCATTGCCATCACTTCCAGGTCCACTCTGGCCTGGAGTGGTAGTATATTTAAACTGTGCAACCAAACCAAACCAAGCTCTATTTCTAACAATTCAGTTTAGTATAAGTCATTTGTTTATGCACAGTTTAAATATACTACCACTCCAGGCTAGAGTGGACCTGGGAGTGATGGCAATGAAAAGGTACTCCACATTCCCCAAAGTTTCAAGACTGGAGACTCACTATCAGATTGTTTTGTGTCATAAGGATACTCATTGGGGAGTAGGTCTTATTCCACTGAAGAGATAAGGTCAGTATATTCTGCCACCCAAGCCAACTGGGCTGCAAGAGAAAGGAAAGCATATAAACTTGTAGGGAGAGATTGAGAAGGAGGAGAGGTGCTGTGAGGGAGAGAGATAGAGGGAAATGTGTAAAGGGGAAGAGTGAGACAGATGTTTGGGAGAAGGAGAGACACAAAGAGGGAGATTTTTAGAAAGGGTAACAGGGAAAGAAAAAGGGAGAAAAGGAAAGTGTGAAACTGAAGAAGAAGACAAGAGGAAAATTGAGAGAGAAAGGAGAGAAGGAGAAGAAAAGAGAAGAGGAGAGGTTTGGAGATAGATAGGAGAAGACCAGTTGAAAGAGAGAGAGAGAGAGAGAGAGAGAGAGAGAGAAGAGAGTGAGATATTGAGAATATAAAAAAAAGGAAAAGACACATGTACTTACAAAAGAATTATCAGGAAGAATAGTGGTAGAGATTAAAGGAGTTGACAATAATTAAGGTGAAAAAAAGCAAAAAAACAAAAATAAAAAAAACAACAAAAAAAAAAACAAACAAACAAGAATCTTGATTGAAAGAAATGAATCATTAATGAACATGAAATGAGATCGGGAAGAAAACGAAAGTAAGAAATAGTACAGATAATGTAAAATAGAAAATAGTCAAATCAATAAAACTGCTTCCCTCTATTTCTATCATCATCATAATATACTGGGTGTTTCAAAAAATCTAATATCATTTACGATGCATATGATGTTTTAGTAAAATTCATATCATTTCATAATCCATTCCAGTCGGCTGGAGCTGTAGAATACACCAACTGCATCTCTGCAGAGGGGTAAGACCCCCCCCAACCAATAAGTGTCCTGGATATGACTGATGGCTAAGCTCCAGTAATGCTGGAGCTTTTGGAATGTGAAGTACACCTTCATTGACATCACTCACAGATCCTGGAGTGGTAGCACCTGATAGGGTCCTATCTATGGGTCAAATAGAACTCTTTGACATTTAAACTGAGAACAAACAAATGACTTTTGCGAAATTGAATGTTTAGAATTAGAACAGTTTGATCATTTAACTGCGTGCAAACAAATAACTGATGTTTAATTGAATTGTTATTGACACATAGCAATACTTGAAGCCATTTAACTTTGTTGACTTATACTAAATTGAATTTTTAGAAATAGAACTGTTGGATCATTTTTTTGTGCATCTACAAAATGTGTTTACAAATCATATTTAATATATGTATGTAAAAACAAGATTTGGCATTAAATAACCAACAACAGTTGATAATGGCATAAAACCAAACCAAAATATTTCATAATTTAATAGCTTAACCATTTCTTATTCAAATGATCTTAAATTTTAACAAGTGTTGAAACAACTCAACATTCTATGTTAATGTTTAAATGCCCTTTCTTTTCCAGTAAATGACAATACTATACCTCAAAAGAAAAAAAAAATTAGATATTAAATAAAGAATTTTGATTGGGTTGGGTTTTTTTTGCGTTTAATGGCATTAAACCTTTGTGAGTTATTCAATGGCAAAACCATCCTTATAGAAGAACAATATTGGTGCTACTTAACCCAGAGTTGGGAGGATAAAGAGTTCATAAATTTCCCGAGGGTATTAGTCCAAATGTGAAGGTGCCCGTGGTGTAATGGTTATCGTTGTAGGAAATGGACACGGCGACACAAGTTCAAATCCTGGACGAGACTGATTGCATTTCAAATAGCACTAATACCCTTGGGAAAGGTATGAATCCAATTATTCTCCCTCCAGCTATGGGTAAATAGTAGGACAGACTTGGTTCTTCAGCCTTGGTTAGGCAACTAGTCTAGGAGAAGCAAAACTCTGAATTCAAACCTGTTAAACCCCGCTAAAAATTGACCTTGTGTCATATCCTGCCCGGGGGGAGGGGTTGGGTAAATAGGATTAGTCCAAATGTGAATGCCATAGCATAACTGGAGTTCAAACTCACTCACTATAATGTTGCAGTCCAGCAGGTTAGCCACTATGCCATGTGGACTCCTCTCTCTATAGAATTTTGAGTTATTTCTACACACTGTTATTATGCGTAATCCTTTGAACGAGACTTGGTTATTAGATAAAAAAAATGATATCAATTTTTCAGAAACACTCTTTGTATGTGATGGCCTTTCTTGTTGATCTCAACAAATGAAGGCCAAACAGTTGAGTTAAAGATATAAACCATTGCACTACCTAGATTTTTTTATAGTGGTGAAGGCTTGTAGAGAACCAACAACACATTTTTTATAAGCTGATAACAGAAGAATAGTACACCAATATGCTACAGAACTGGACATTGGCACAATGGTGAGAGTGTTTGCCAATGGCCCGGGAGACCTGGGTTCAATCCCAGGTCAAATCATACCAAAGACTTTAAAAATGGTACTTGATGCCTCCTTGCTTAACACTCAGCATTATAAGGTGTGGATCAAGGGTAAAGTGGAGAAATTCAGGGAAAGGAGTAGCACCCTCCCTTACACCTTGGTGTAGTAGCTATCGAAAAGGGAGCCTTTGGGTCACCCTCAACTATGGTCGCCAACTATGCTACAAAATCTTTGGAACAACACTCCTGTAGTTTTGAAACAAGTGTTCTTTTCTTCTCCTTAAAATAGGATGGAGTGATAAAAGTTAACACATCAGCACCTTGATAAACAAATGCCTAAGTTGAATATCTAACCATGTATAATTTGATACACACCCTGCCAATGTTTTACAAATGTAGAGCTCAGTGTCTATAATAGCAGAGATCATATAAGGGTCATTTTTATCACTTTGAATATTCAGACTATTGTCTTCATTTTATTGTTATACTTGCAACGTTTTGATAATTGTGTTCTTTGGCCTCCCTCAGGAGGTATTCAAGAATCTTCAACTGACCATCATATATTTTACCAAAACTTCTGAAATGAAGCTTAATAATTTTTATCACATAGAATATTCTGACTATTATCTCCATCTTCATTGTTATACTCACAATATGTCCTTAGGCCTCCATCTGGTGTTTTATGTCGAACTCGAGAACCTACACAGATCCTTAAACTGATTCCTTTATTTAATCCATGAGAGTTGATTGTTCTAATTCCATTAACCATGACTGGGTATAGCAAGTATTCTTTGTTATTTATCTGATATTGGGATAGAATCAGCTACCTCCAGATGATTTCACTTACCTGTAGTTGTGATTGAACCTGCAACCTCCAGATGATTTCATTGGAGCCTTACCATCAGATGTAGTTTAGTGTCATACCCAGGACACTGATGGGGTGGGGTCTTAATCCTCAGCATATTCTACAATTTCAGTCAACAGGGTGAAATTTGTTTAATAGTTGTACAGTTAAATTTTGTAAATAAAATCATTGTAAAATTGGGAGAGAATGTAAGTTTCAGTTAAATTCAGTTGACATCTTCTGAATGCAAATATCCTACAAGACGAAATGAGATGAGACTAAATGAAGGTAAAAAATGTGCAAGAAAATAATATAAAGAATGTCATTTCAAAGACATAAAGCACAGATGTAAAGACAAGTTTGTGCCAATTTGAAAAAAAAATTATGTTGCTTTTTCAATACTATTTGAACAAAATGTCTTTGGCAAAACACAAGACCATGTAAATGTAGCACTTTCCATAATCTCTAGATCTAGCTCAGTGCCATTTTTCTTGTTTTCAGCTTCACACCATATCAAAAGAGAAGTTTTAGAGATGCTTTAACCAATATTGCTTCTAGTGGTATGAAGGAAATCCCGAACTGATTTTATAGACAACCAGTTGATTCAATATAGAGTCAAAGTAGCTTGAAAGATCTGTTTAGGTTATATCTATCAAGACAAATTCTAGTTTTATAAGTGACTTTTATAAATTCCAATAGATTTCTCTTCACATAAAGTCACAACAACCTGCACAGTGCCCTACTGATAGTCTGTATCAATAGCCTTACGTATATATTTACCAACCCCTCTACATGGGCAGGATGTGGCACAAAGTCAATTACTAAGTGGAGTTTAACAGGTTTGAATTTAGAATTTTTCTTTTCCAAGACTGGTTGCCAAACCAAGGCTAAAGAACCCAGTCTACTCCACTATTTTACCCATAGCTGAATGGGGAATGATTGGATTCATAATCAATAATCATTAGCAACAATAGCCTTATGGAGTCTCTTCAAAATATGAACTCATAAAAGCAAGAAATATATCTTTTGTGAGCAGGTAACACAGTGCCAATCTTGTGTGGTGTAATGGTACAGTAAATAACACTCTTGTATAAATAATGGTGACCCTGTTAGTTGACTTGGAATGCTGTGTACGCTGTACTGTGAGTTGAATGATGGGAAGAACAGTGCTCATTGAATTGGGATGTGATTTGTTCAAGGCCATAACAGCTAAAGGCATGGCAGTCATGCTGCTGGTGTCTTTAACTGGAGGAGTAAGATAAAGTGTCACATATGGAGGAGCTCTGCAAAGTTATCAACTCTTTCTAAAATGACAAAGCGACACATTTTGATGTCTTCATTTCAATAAAATACAATCGAGTGATAAAAAGATCAATATATGGGAAGAGGCAGTTTTAATTGGACCAGGTTATTGATGGTATTGGTATTGGATATTGACTTGAAGACCTCTTTGACATCTGTTGATGCAGCTGCGGAAGTCAGACCCTGGTTGAATGAAAAAAAAAGGAAATGAACCTGCTACCTAAAGTAAACAGGATGCAGGTGTTCTCAGCAGAAATGCCATGTAGATTAAATAAAAAAAAAGGAGCAAATTATATTTTATACGAGTTTGTTGTCTTTCTCTGTTATACAACAGTGGGAGTAGGAGAGATAGAGAGAGGGAGTTAGAGCAATAATGGGGGTGGCAGGGAAGGGTAATGGCAGAAAGTAATAGATTTATTGATTTTAATTGCATATCAAGTTGTCTATGATTATTTTATGTCTAAAAGTAATTATGTTCATTATGCATTTATATTTACATTGTTTGTGTAATCATTTCTTCAAAGATTTTTGCACACAGTTATATTATATCAATTATTCATGATAACTTACACACAGTTGTATAGTTTCAAGTATTCCTATCTAGGATATACAGTAATATAGTTTCATCTGATTATTCATATTAAAATGAATCATTAAGTTGCACACAGTTATATGGTTTCAAGTAACTAATAACAATCCTTGGTGAACTATTATATCTTCAAGTAACTCTTCATACAAATAATTTAGTTTGGTTTGGTTTGGTTTGGTTTGGTTTAGTTTGGTTTTATGGCATATCAACCATTGTAGGTTATGTAATGGCAAATCCATTTTTATGCATACAAACAATTCAGTGCTACCACTCTGGGCCAAAGGGGACCTGGGAGTGATGGCAATAAAGGGGTATTCTGCATTCCCCAAAGCTCCAGCATTACTGGAGCCTCACCATCAGATTGTTTAGTGTCATATCCAGGACACTCAATGGGGAAGTCTTACTCCTCTTCAGAGATGCAGTGGGTGTATTCTGCAGCCCCAGCCATGAGCCAATAAATAATTTACAGTTATAGGATATCAAGTATTCCTATCTAATACAAATAATTCATACATAATTATAAGGTTTAATGTGATCATTCCTATTTAATGATAATCATTTGTTCTGTCTCAGTTATATGATTTGAATTATTCTTATCAAACATTGATAATTTGCAAGCAATTATATGATTTCAACTAAGTAATAATAATCCTTAGTAAACAATTATAGCTTCAAGTAACTATTCTTAATACAAATGATTCTCAGTTATAAGTCATCACATATTTCTATCTAATACAAATGATCTTTAAACAGACCTAGATGGTATCCTAACAAGTACTACCACTCTGGATCTGAGTTTACCTGGTAGTCATGGCAATGAAGAGGTACTTCACACTTCCCAGATCTCCAGAACTAGATTTGTTTGTTTGTTTGGGTTTTATTGCATTTCAACCGTTGTAAATTATTTAATGCCAAATCCATTTTTATAAAATAAACAGTTTTATTTCAAACAATTCAATTCAGCAAAAGTACACAGTTTAATTTTCAAAAATATTTCTATTTCAAGCTATTTAGTTTAGTCAAACAGTTCTAATTCAAACAATTTAGTTTAGTGTAAGTACAGTTTCAATGACAAAAACAGTTCCACTTCAAACAATTCAGTATAGGATAAGTACGTTGTTTAATGTCAAAACAGTTTTATTTCAAGCAACTCAGTTGAGCATAAGTACGCAGTTTAGTTCTATTTGACCAATCAATAGGACTCCGGGCTAGAGTGGACCTGGGAGCGATGGCAATAAAGGGGTACTCCACATTCCCCAAAATTCCAACATTACTGGAACCTCACCATCAGATAGTTTAGTTGTTTCTTACTCCTCTGCAGAGAAGCAGTCTGTGTATTCTACAGCACCATCCGACTGGGCAATCCATGACTAGAGCCTCACTATCAGATGCAGTTAAGTGTCATACTTAGCACACCACTTTTTGTATGGGGATACAGTCAGTGTATTCTAAGCTCCACTGACTGGGCAGGAAATGAAATGAATAAAATGTATTTTTGTTAGATGCAGAAAGATTGTTGAGTAGAAAGAGAGCAAAATCATCCTAAAGCTGCACTTCTTCAGCCATTATATGAACTCCACTGTCTCTGCTGGGAGGAAGACACAGTTCCTTATGACTCGCATGATGTTATCATTTTGATACTTTACAAGAAGAAGGTTAACCATCAGGGCCAGCCTTAAGCCAATTGGGTCAAGTGCTTCCAATTGGGCTCTCCGTGCCTGCAGAGGGCACACTAGAGTTTCTTTTACCCTTGTTCATCAAATACATACAATATCACACTGTAATTTATAGGTTCCCAATTCATTCCTACAACTCCTGAGGCTGACCTTGACAATTCTAGTTTACTATAACTAATTTTGGATTGGTTTGGTTGGGTTTTATGGTATATCAACCCTTGTAGGTTATCTAATGCCAAATCCATTTTTATACATATAAACAGTTCTATTTTAAACAATTCAATTTTGTATAAGCACACAGTTTAGTTCTATTTGACTCATAGATAAGACCCTATCAGGTGCTACCTCTTGAGGCCAGAGTGGACCTGGGAGTGATGGCAATAAAGGGGTACTCAGCATTCTCCAGAGCTTCAGCGTTACTGAAGCCTCACCATCAGATTGTTTAGCATCATATCCAGGACACTTGTTTAGGGGGAATCTTATCCCTCGGCAGAGATGCATTTGGTGTATTCTGCAGCCCCAGCAGTCTGAGGTGATCATCCTCTTAAATATTGTCAATAAAGTATAAGCTCACATTCTGCTCATCAGATGGCAGATACATGCAGGTTGCATCAAGTGAGAATCCATTGTTGCTTCAGAGCAGGCAGGTCAGCAACTATCAGTGCCAAGAGAAGAACAGAGAGTATGGTTAACCACTCTATGCTTTAAAATCTCACACAAAGCTTTCAATCTGATTAATAGGAACCATCTATTTGAGCAACACCAGAAATTTGGTTAGCATCTAAAACTCTATAGCATGGTTAATACCTTTTGCACTGCTAAGAAAGGAAAGGTTAAGCATGATAGAAACCCCTAGAAATCCTTCCCCATCAGCACAGATGTCAAGCTAGACTGTGTCCTGGTACTGACCTTTTCTGGTGATCTTTTTCCTGCTCCAGTTTTACACCTTTTTGCTGTTGTCAGAACTTTGAATATGCCAACTGCATCCCTACAGAAAGGTTAGCATCTCCTCAACCAGTAAAAAAGAAAAAGATGTCCTAAGTATATATTTACCCAACCATTCCAGCACAGGTAGGATGTGACACAAGATCAATTTTTGAATGGAGTAAAGCAGGTTTGAATTCAGACCTTTCCTTCTCCTAGATTGGTTACCAAACCAAGGTTAAAGAACTGAGTTTGCTTCACTATTTTCCCATGGCTGAGAAGGAGAAGAGCAGATGAATTAATGCCTTTCCCAAAAGTGTTAACATAAAATGAAATATAAACAGCCTTGTCCAGGAATTGAACTCAGATGAGCAGGTTAGGACACTATACTGCATCCAGGGATGAAGCTCTTTCCTGGATTCTGAGTAATGTGAGGTCAACCCATTGTTGCCATAACTCCCAGGTCCACCCTGACCAGAAGCGGTAGTAATTGTTAGGGTCCCATCTGTGGACCAATTGAGTCTGTTTAAAAATGTATAATATCAGATAGGAATATTTGAAATCATATAACTGTGTGCAAATTATTTATATCACAAATAGTTATTTGAAGCTATAATTCTTTACAAAGGATTATTATTAGTTACTTGAAATCATATAATTACTTGAAATTTGTATTAAATACAAGCAATTAAAACTATACAACAGAATGCAAACTATTTGTATTTGATAGAAATACTTGAAATATAACTGTGTGCAAAGAAATTATTACTATTACTAAATAGGAATGATTACTTGAAATCATATAACTGTATAAAAATTATTAGTATCAAGATTAGTTACTTGAAGCAGTAGTTATTAATAAATGATTATTATCATTAATTACATAAAACTAAATAAGTTTTAGTAAAAAAAGAAACAGTCTTTGGCATGAAATAACCTAACAAGAGCTGATATACTGTAAAACTAACTAACATTCATTTCAACTTTTGACAAATCCACTTATGAGGTTTATCAGCAGAATAGGTCTGAAGAGAAATTGTTTAATCTGACACAAGTTGAAAACACAGCCCAGTTGGGTGGACCTGTCGAATACACTGACAGTATCTCTGCTGAGGAGTAAGAGCCCTTACACAAGTGTCCTGGATATAACATTAAACAATAGGATAGTGAGGCTACAGGAGATGCCAGTGGTGTAATGGTTATCATCGTAGGAAATGGATACGGCAATACGAGTTCAAATCCTGGACGAGACTGATTGCATTTCACATAGCACTAATACCCTTGGGAAAGGTATGAATCCAATTATTCTCCCTCCAGCTATGGGTAAATAGTAGGGCAGACTATGTTCTCAGCCTTGGTGAGGCCACTAGTCTAGGAAAAGGAAAACTCTGAATTCAAACCTGTTAAACCCCGCTAAAAATTGACCTTGTGTCATATCCTGCCCGAACGGAAGGGTTGGGTAAATATGGATTGTGAAGCTACAGTAATGTTGGAGCTTTGGGGAATGTGGAGTATCCCCTCATTTCCATTGCTCCCAGGTTCACTCTGGCCTGGAGTGGTAGCACCTGATAGGGTCTTATCTCGGGGTCAAATCGAACTGTTTGATATTTAAACCGAGTACGAACAAATGACTTATGCTAATTTGAATTGTTGGAAATAGAACTGTTTGATCGTTTAATTGAATTGTTAGTGATACATAGCAATATTTGGAACCATTTAACTTTGTTGACTTATGTCCTGAAATCATAAATATTTAATATATATGAATAAACTGGATTTGGCATTGAATAACCTACAAGGGTTGATATACCATAAAACCAAACAAAACAAAACCAAATGAGTTGAAAGCAGTACTCATAAGAGAGATGCTAATTGATTGATTGATTTTAATGGCATGTCAACTGATTGATGTCATTTGTATTCCAAGAGGTTAAAGAATTGCATACATTATATTTTCAAATTTATATTTTTCATTTAGTTGTTTTTAAGAGGTTTATTTTTGCCCATAGTCCTATTAAATACAAACAGTTGACCCATGATAAGTACTACCACTCATGGTCTGAGTGGGCCTGGGAATAATGGCTTTGAAAGGCTACTCCACATTTTCCAGATTTCCTGAAATGGAGTCTCATCATCAGGTTCAGTTAAGTATCAGGACACTACCTTTGTTGGGGGGATCTTATCCCTCAGCAGGGAATATAGTTGGTATACTCTAACCCCTGCTGACAGGACGGAGATGCGACTTGCTGATGAGGTAATCATTGCGACTCACAAAGATATTGCTCTACCAAGATATCGGCGATCACTGATGCTTACTTGCAGACTGGGTTCATTAAAATGAGTGAAACAAGTGAAAGATGTAGAAGTGGGAAAAGTGTTAGCTTATGGAATTGAGAGAGTCAGTGGTAAATCCTTTTGGTGTAGTGGCTAAAGAGCTGGGCTGCAAAGTAAGTGAGTTCAAACTCCAGTCAAACATTGACTTTTAAACTAATATTCTTAGGAAAGGTATGAGCCCCCAGTTATGAGTTGAATAGCACTATTCTTCCATAAGGATGGCTTTGGAATTAAATAACCCACAAAGGTTGATATGCCGTTAAACAAAGAAACCAAACTAAACTAAACTAAACCTGTGAATTTGATTCGCTAAAAGCTGCTGGTAGAGGTAAGAGACAAGTAGTTTCAATGAAAAAAGGATTAAGATGATCAAATTCAGTTAGTTAAATCAAAGAAGAGTAAGTGTTATGATCCAAAAAAATTAGTGGATTAATCAAAGATATTTCACAGAAGCTGAACAGCCCAATCAACTGGGATTGTAGAATAGACTGACTGCATCTCTGCAGAGGGGTAAGATCTCTGCCGAACAAGTTTCCTGAATATGACATTAAGCTATCTGAGTAGGGTTGTGGAATACCCCTTCATTTCCACTGCTTACAGTTTCACTCTGGCCTGGTTAGGTACTACTTAATAGGGTCCTATCTTAGGTCAAGTAGAACAAACTATGGGCAAACCAAGGACTGATGTTAAATTGTGACAGTTATATAGCAATACCTGAAACCATTTAACTGTGTGAAAAAAGAGCTCAGGCTCATTTAAGAATGTTATTGAATAAATGTGTTTACAAATCATATATATATGTAATGTATATGTAGGATTTGGCATTAAATAACCAACAATGGTTGATATGCCATAAAACCCAACCCAACCAAACCAATCAGAAGCAGAAGACAAAGTGTGGCATATCACAGAGCTATGGATTTACAAAAAAATCTATAACAGCTGAGTTATCACTGTAATGCAGTTTGCAAATGGTATGAATAATGAAAAGTTTGAAATTCATAGTTTTTACACATGTATACTAGATAGCCCTCACTTAGCAACATCAGACTTCTGGTCATTCCTGAAATTGAAGGAAGAAGTGAAAGGCCAATATTTTTCCTTTGATATCAAAGTTGAACTTATCAGTAGAATTGGATAAAATATAAACCAGAAACTTTCTATATAGAAGTGAATAAAAAGTTTGGAAAAATATGTAGCAGTAAATGATAATGCTGTCAACATTTACTATCTTAAAAAAAATTTTCTTCGTTTTGATACTAGTTTCCTTATTCAATCGGGTTTGAAATT